>JAIUZE010034179.1:0-19364 GCA_022085475.1 Heliosperma pusillum | reverse complement strand
TCCTCAAGAGAATGCAATTTACCCACTTTGCAACTCATCATTTTTAATCATCAGAATTCCTACCAAAATATTTCATAAACATGACACTTCGAGTAACAAATCCCAATTATTCGAATCCAATTAGAATCTACTAAGGTCCATCGGCACGGTAGACTCCACAACTAACAATCCACATGAAAGATTTATTACGCACGCTAATCTTCTTAGTTTCATCAAAACTCTTACTAGAAACTACCAACAAAATATTTATCCAGGGAAACATGATCGCTAACAACCACAAGGTAAAGGAGACTTACCATGAAAATCCTTTAATCCAATTTACTTCAAACTCATTATCCTAAATTTACAATGAACTTTCTCATCCTCGAAAGTCAAAACACAATCCACGCAACAAAACATAATTATCTAAGATCCAACTAGCCTCATCCCATATCTCACGACAAGGAAAAATCCACAATCCATTATCGATTATAATAATTCTTTAATACGCCATAACATCCTTAATTCGATCATTACTACGCTCGAAGCCTCAAATATAAATAGTCACATTAGCAAATTATGGTGGTTACTAATTCTCAAGATAAATGGGTTCACCATTCTAACTCTATAATCCATAACAACTGAGGACTCACTATCCAAGCTTGCAACGAACATTTCTCAATCTCAAACTATGATTCCTTAATAATAAAAGAGAATTACTAATTCCAAACCACAAATGACCATACAATGGCATCAAAGACAACCATTTCAAATCATCTAAGTTCAATCTAAAACTCAAAATGAATCTCGATTTTCATTATGACAATACTCCTCAAACTTTGGGTACCAACTCAATTACCCTAAAGCAAAGTCTCTTTTAGAATCCACCAATTAGAGACATCTAATTCCCAAATGATATCCCAAGCAACCAATATAATACTCAACAACAACGAATATCATCTCGCTCAACTTGATTCCCAAAATAGCACCACACTAGCAAGCTCAATAAATGAAGCCGCCAAGAGAGTACAATACCACCAACAGATTCATCCTAAGGTTTAAATCCCAATCCTATTCATGTTCAAAATCAACACGAAACTACCTAACAACCCCAGCTATCTCACCAGAGGAAAGACAATGTCACCATGAAACTGGAAACGATAGGAAATTTTTAGGGAAACACGAACGCGATAAGATCAGACGAAAATTAGAGTAGAAGGACGCTAGAGGCAGGGAGCCAAAAGCTAGATATTGGATAGATATAGCCATGAAGATAGCCAGGCAAAGGAAAAGATAAGAGAAAACATTTTCCTAGGAATCAGGTTTAGTAGGAACTTGCATGAAAGAAAATGGAAAGGGATAATGGTACGAGTAAAAGTTTAAAGTTTAATCCACAAAATTTCTCTTTTCAGACTCAGGGTGATATCAAAGCAACTCATCCCGATTACAAAGGTCTCTTACAAGGGACCATCGTACCACAAATCATCAAAGTAAGGTACACCTAGATTTAACAAATCGATTACAACCCAATTCATCCACCCTTTCATATAACACGGATTCCCAATTGCGGAATTGCAACTCAAGCATAGTAACATTCTCTCAACTCCATAATTTGACATATTCCCAAAGGTTTCAAAAAAACAAAGAACCAATAAGGAATTCTTTATACTAATCTCTTTTCAACTCCTACGGCCCACAAGGTAGAGCATCGAACAAAACATCATTATCAACATCATATAGCATCACCGACATAGCCAATCTAATCGGATTCCACTCATGACCATAATCCTTAAGTAACATGGTTTAATCAATCACGACGACTTACTACCTCAACCAAGTCTCCGATACTATGATATAAGATCATATTTTTAAATCCAAGAATTATAGCCAAGTACTTTTCCACCAAGCGTATACTCTAACACATACACTAGAATCAACAAAAAGTCACTTAGTCTCAAAAGCATTTTACAACTCAAGGCATCATTCAAACTCCTAAATTCAAAAGATTAAATCGCTAATGGGTTAAGAAGTCTTAGCCAACTCATTCAACCTTACACCATCAAATATCATGAACTATCCACACATTAGTCATGACAAGCATCAAGCATTAAAATCATTAAACTTATCTTACTACCTTTCCTTAGATTTACAACCAATCATCAATATAGGGTGAATTTAGATCTACACCATTTTCCTCAAATCACAAAATTCATTCTAACAAACACTAATATTCCACCAAATTCAAAGTTTTTCCGACCAAGTATAATATACCACAAACAAATGGGTATGGCATCCACGAAAATGTTACACGAAGAAGTTGAGGGTACTAATGGTAAGATGGAGGAACTATCAAGATTAAATTCCAAGAGGCAAACAAGTTGGAAGAGAAAGAAGCACCTAGATAGAAGAAAAAGAGCATGATACATTAAGGACGAGAGAAATCATCGATGAGGAAGAAATACACTTCAATTAGGCTTGTCAATCTTCAATCTTCGGTAGAGGATACTTCTTCTAGGTAACACATGATCCACCTCAAGACGGTAGATACAAACAAACATAACATCCCTCAACACAATCAACAAACAACTTAGAACCTAACAAACATCAAGTACACCAAAGACTACCAAATTAGGTCCTTAAGTCTACCCATCTCTCATTTATTATTTCAAGGTCAAGTAGTTTATGTTTAGGGTTCACGTGTGTGCGTCGAGAGCGATAAAGCTCTGATACCAACTGTGACAACCCTCGAGAATGCGGAAAAATAAAACATACAAGCATGTGAATTATAAAGCGGAAATATGAAGTTTTTAAAACTTTTATACATGCAAGATAGAAATACGAGGAATGTCAGTAATTACAAACCAAATATAAAATACTACAAGAGACGTAGTCTCTCAAAATGTTAACCAATAACAAAGCCATTAGCAACTAGCTAATCAACGTCTAGATGTGTTTCATCCAGGGGCAACGCCCGCTAGCTCACAGCCGAACCCAAAATACCACAAGCAAAAAGCCATCCAATCAAGCAACCTGTTCATCCATGAAAAAAACATGAACGCCACAGTCAGTGGGGAGTAACTCCGGGTTCTCCCAGCCATATCACATTAAACGTACATAAAAGGAAACACAAAAGTAGAAGCATGCATATATAGATATACATGTGAAATACGATAAGGATAGATAGGCAATTCAATATATCATAATAAGAGCATAAGAGTTACAAGTCCGAATCCATCATGTTATACAAAGACTCGGGGAAGACACTCTTAGGCAACCGAATACGCTCACTAGGGCTTACATCTCACCGTTAGCGGTATAAGTTTGATAAGATTGAGACTCGACAAACAAACCATGCCAAGTCATAAATGATCAATCATATAATCATTCATCCAAACATACCAATACATTGACGACCTCTCTCACGGTAAATGAAACGCACTAGCACCGTGTACATGGCAAGTATGATTAAACGGCAGGCACGGATAGACGTTTCCTGACGCATACACGCCCCCTTCAAATTCATTTCGTATATGTAGACAGTACACACTAATTTCCTCCAGTAGGACGACGATAATAATACGGTCCTAGTCTAAACCTGGCCAGACTCTCGGAATAACGTTTTCCGATTCGAAATGCGATAAACATTTCGCATCCAAGACTCGGTCAATCATAGACGCCGAGTACCCCAAATTCGGTAGATCAATTCACGAAAGAGTCGGAAAAGAGCACAAGCCTCATAACAAGCGGTACGCTACATGCAAATAACACCACCTCGCAAGTACACAACATTTGACGGCCGGGTCGATCAACGCATAGCGTTCGTCTCCCAACAACGTCGTCATATGCCCACTAACACATGCAATCCAAGCATTAGGAATACCCCTCCCGTACTGCGACAATTCCAGCCGTACGAACGTGGGGTAGCCAAGGTAATCCGAGTACAAAAGCACATACACAAAACTAGCTGCTCAAACCGTATCATTTGTAAAAACCGACCTCAAAGTGGGAACACTACTCAAAACCAGTCACCCAACATGAGAATAGGGCAATTATATAAATGTAAATATATAAACATGAATCAATACATGATACATAAGCATTAGACCAAGTTTAAGAAACATAATAAATAGGAAACATAAATCTTATCTCAAAACAACAAGTTTGGAAACTAACTAAAACAAGGGTCCACTTCAAACTGTCATAACTAGAGTTCTATATATGAAAATACAGAAATTCTAAGTTGAGGTGATAGCTTATCCTCTTACGGTTCCAACGATAGGTCACAAGCCCAAAACAAGCAAGTAACAAAGGAGATATGATCATTCTACGAAAAGAGGCCAGTGCAGTGAAACTGCACAAGTCACGACCGTGACTTGTATTTCACGCCCGTGAAACCCTCTGTTACGCAAGGGTAATTGATCAGCCACTATTTCACGCTCGTGACTTGAGTTTCACGACCGTGACTTGGGTCAAGACAACTCCATTTTGTTCTAAACTCAACCATCATCGACTATTATCATAAATCATCAATTCTCATATCAATTCTCATATCAATTCTCAACAAACAACAAGTATCATTATCGACACAATTCCTATGAATACTAATTTTATTCCAAATACGATTAATAACATAGAAAACACATTAAAACACGTAACTGATATCGAGTAACCCTTCACCGTTACCTTTACGCGTCTTTAATCGATTTCTAAGCCTTCCTCAACTAGATAGGATTCCTTAACGGGGTCTTGGAGGTCACCGTCTACAATTAGATGATAAAAGATGAATATAATTCACCTTTGAGAAAGACGGCTAAATTAAAAAGCGAGAAAGACGGTAATTTTATTACCAATTAAGCTAGAGGAAGATAAGAGGGGAAGAATAAGACAAACTTACGTGAATTTGAGCAAGAAACGAGCGAGTTATGACGAATCTAAGCTTGGATGATTATGGAAGCTAGGTTTTGATTTGGGTTTCTTAGTGATGAAGTAATGTTGAGTTGTGGGAAATGAAATAGGTTAAAGAGGTAGTATAAGATGCATAAGGAAAAGTCAAGAAAAAGTCAAAGTCGCCTTAAGACGGGATTCACATGGAATCTCGCGGAAATTTCAAATACGAACTCGGAAATTCTAAATTCGACTCGGAAAATTAAATTCTAAATTAAAACTTAATTTCGCTGAAAAGTAACTGTAAAATATTTTCAGTATAAAAATAGGGTACATTTACATGTCTTGAGGTACTTTGGTATGTTTTTCTTTCTCTTTTCCATGTCTTACTATTTGTTGTTCCTCACATTGAGGGCAATGTGAAAATTAAGCGTGGGGGAGGGAATTCCATGTTGTATATACTTTATTTCATTGGTAAAAAACATAAAAACAAAAAAAAAAAAAAAAAATGAACCCGGCTAGGTGAAAACCCACGATGGCGGGCGCCTAGGCACGATTGGGTAGATGGCCGAGGACGGAGTGAAAACCCGAAAGGGCACTCCGGGTAAAATGAAGAATTGAGATGCGTGCCATGAGAGTAGTGTAAGGAATAAAACCTAGATCGAAAACACGCAAGGGTGGGCGATCTAGGCAAAATGAGGGAATAGGAAATTTAGAAAAAAAAAAAATTACTTGATTACTTGATATATCTTGGAGTTGGCGACATAAGGAGGTTTGAAGGGTGGTACGGGATTTAATCATATGAAGTAATAAGGGGGGTTGGTGAAAGTCCTAGACCTCTAATTAGACTCTTCTAATTAGTTCATTAAATTATATTAACTTAATGATTTAGGATCTAGTTATCATGCATACAAATATAAAAGCATAAGAGAAAAGATAAGACGAAAACATCCTTACATTGGGATTTTTCGGTTAAATAAGGGCACAATAAGAACATCTTCTTATTGTTCTTGAGCATGTAATTAGTGGATGATCCTCCATAAAACAACCTCCAAAGTAGAAGGTCTCCTTCTTGTTACACCCAAGATTAAACCCAAATGATCTTAGCTTATTATTAACTAGATAATAAGTAAGATAAATACTACTAATATTATTGTATTACTACACTAGTAATATGTAGAGAATATTAGTGTATAAGAGAGTTTTGAGAGAAGTTGAGTTAGTGATAGAAGTAAGGAAAATAAGCAAGTCAAGAAGCATGAACAATTGAACAACTTTTGGTCAATATATAGGCCATATGGCCGGATAACATGAGCTCCTAGAGGGCTCAATTTTGCTTATTTTATTCTTGTGTAAGAAGGTAGAGTATGGGTTAAGTAGCAATGATTAAAGCTAGGATGATATATCATTATCAACATAGTGAATTGTGTGTTAAGAAAAGAATAACACACATGCATCTTCCATGTGCACAAAACCGGACCATTGTGACTTTTAATGGTCCATTTTGATATTTGATATTTGTCCCACAAATACATATTAATCATATGTTTAATTATCTTGTATAATTAAGTGTTAAAATATGACACAAATTAATAAACAATATGTATAAGTGATATTTTACCATTATATCAATATATAATGAGTCCCCACAATGCCTAGTTAATTTATTTTACAACTCTTTATAAATATAATTAACTAATTACCTCTACCTCAAAATATATAAATAACCTCAACTAATTTAATGAATTAACGATTAATCACTAAATTAAATCTTATTTAATCGTATTAAAATAAGACGTAAAATTTATTCAGTCAGTTATCGTATAATTGACTAATAAACTTAAGTAGAATGAGTTCCTAACTCAATTTCCAATAAATAACTCTCGTAACTAAACGTACATATCAAATATATGTAATGTGCTAATTAAACTGTATCATATACAAATAATTAGTATTCTATTTGGGTCTCATTCTATAGGTGTGACCTAAAGGGATCAGTTGATCACCGTCGTCATACGACAATAACGTCAAACTCTAGTCAGCTGAGCGTTACCGATTTACGTTAATCAACTAACGTGGAGTATCAAAATATATGAATCATGCCACGTATATTCCAAATGAGATTTATTATATAAATGCACTATTGTGCAGGACACTTACTCCAACAATCTCACACTTGTCCGATACACGTTGTGCACATAGCAACACTATTGCGGAGGACTCCTCCTCCTACAATTTCTCCCACTTGTCTCGACAAGTTGTGTGCTACCGATTCTGTAACACCCGCAAATGTACCCTATTTTTATAGTAAAAATATTATACGGATACTTTTCAGCGAAATTTAGTTTTAGTCGTAAATTAAATTTTCCGTGTCTAATTTAGAATTTCCGAGTTCGTATTTGGACTTTACGCGAGATTCCGAGTAAGTTACGTCTTAAGACGTTTTTGGGCTTTTTCTCATGTTTTCCACTTACTCCTTCATATACGCCCTCACAACCCTAACTCCCTCATTCAATCTTCTTCTTCTTCCTCACCAAGTAAACACCAAAACCTAGCCTCCATATTCTTCCAAGCTTAGAATCGTCACTACTCATTCATTTCTCGCTCAAATTCACTCAAGTTCGTCTTATTCTTTCTCTCTCATCGTCCTCTATCTTAATTGGTAATAAAATTACCGTCTTTCTCGCTTTTCAATTTATCCGTCTTTCTCAAAGGTGAATTATAATCATCTTTTATTGTCTAATTGTAGGTGGTGACCTCCAAGACCCCGACAAAGACTACTTCTTGATAGAAGAGGACATCGACGCGGATTGAAGACGCGAAAAGGTAACGGTGAAGGGTTACTCGATATCATTTACGTGTTTTATGTGTTTTCTATGTTAGTAATCGTATTTAGAATAGGAATTGTGTTGTTGATGATGGTTGTTGTTAGTTGTTAATTAATATGAGAATTGATGGTTTGTGTTGATAGATGTTGATTGTTGTATAATAATAACAAGTTGGAATTATGAGGATCGCATGCCCGAGACAGGACGCTGGCAGCGTCCATTGACGCTGGCAGAGTCGTGGGACGCTGGCAGCGTTGCCTGGCGCTGGCAGCGTTTCTTGCTGCCAGATTTTCCCAAAGTTGAACCTTTGAATTCTATTCCCACCTTGACTTTCCTTTACCCTTTGGACTTAGTTTTCTCACATTGATGATTTGTTTGTAGGCCACTCCAATTGACGTGTTTGGGTCTCGGGTCTCGGTTTTGACTTTGACTTTTGTTGACTTTCGGGTTTGACTTTGAATATTAATGTTTCGAATATATGATAATCCATTCGCTTGTATCACATGTTTTGTGACGGTTTTTGGTATGTTGCACTTTGAGTCGATTTTTACACATGTTAAGGTTTGAGCGCTAATTTCCTATGTGCTTTGTACTCTCATTCCCTTGGCTACCTCCACGTTCGTAAGGCTGGAATGTCGGAACGGGGAGTGTATCCTTACTGCTTGATTGCATGTGTTAGTGGGCATACGACGACCTTGTTGTGAGGCGAACGCTTTGCGTTGATCGACCCGGCCGTCAAATGTTGTATACTTGCGAGGTGGTGTCATTTGCATGTAGCGTACCGCTTGTTATGAGGCTTGTGTTCTTTTCCGCCTCTTTCGTGAATGTCGACCGAATTTTGGGTACTCGGCGTCTATGATTGACCGAGTCTTGGATGCAAAATGTCATCGCATGTCGAATCGGAAAACGTTTATTCCGAGAGTCTGGCCATGTTTAGACTAGGACCGTATTATTATCGTCGTCCTACCGGGAGGAAATTAGTCTACATATACGAAATGTAGCATCGTGTATGCGTTCAGGGAAATGTTGTATCCCGTGGATGCCTTTTAATCATACTTGCATGTACACGGTGCTAGTGCGTGTCATTTACCGTGAGAGATGTCGTCAATGTATTGATATGTTTGGATGGATGATTACATGAGTGATTATTCGTGATCATTGGATGACTTGGCATGGTTTGTTTGTCGAGTCTCAATCTTATCAAACTTATGCCGCTAACGGTGAGATGCAAGCCCTAGTGAGAGTGTATGGTTGCCTAAGAGTGTCATCCCCGAGTCTTTCTATAATATGATGGTTACGGATTTGTAAACTTCATATGCTCTTATCTTGATATATTGAATTGCCTATTTATCCTTCTCGTAATTCACATGTATATCTATATATGCATGCTTCTACTTTTGTATTTCTGTTTATGTACGTTTAATGTGATATGGCTGGGAGAACCCGGAGTTACTCCCCACTGATTGTGGCGTTCATATTTTTCATGGATGAACAGGTTGCTTGCTTGGATGGCTTTTTGCTTGTGGTATTTTGGGTTCGGTTGTGAGCTAGCGGGCGTTGACCTGGATGATTCACCCCTAGACGTTTCTTAGCTAGTTGCTAAATAACTTATCTTTTGTTAACATTTGAGAGACTACGTCTCTTGTAGTATTTTATATTTGGTTTTTAATTATTTGACATTCCTCGTATTTTTATCTTAGCATGTAAAAAGTTTTAAAAACACCGTATTTTCCGCTATATAAATCACATGCTTGTTATGTTTTATTTCCGCATTCGCGAGGGTTGTCACAGATTCTCTTGTCTCTATTGCGTCACATCCTCCCACTCATCGCAAGGTGTCTTACAGGTCGCACTTGCGAATGAAAATTATAAATAGAGTGGTTTTCTCGATCTGGGAGAGTAACTGTCTAACCGGAAAATCTACCAGAGATCTCTTCCGAGCGTGGCCACGCATTTCCAGTTACTACTCCTCGAGTGGCCCAAAGATGTTAATACCCAAATGTGGGTGGACAATTCCTGTTGACCCATCTTACACTTTATGATGCAGATCACCATGACCCAGAAGATGTCCATCGGCCTCCTTTCACGGCACGACCTAGGACAAAAACCAAAGTCAATCGGAAACTACACCGACTCGGGTAAATGGTCGCCAGTCTAAAGAATCGACTCATAGGAATAATATAGAAATCCCCGCCACGACCAGGCTTCAACAATTTTGATAAGGGACTCTATTATGGTCACCGCCCGACAGAGTGTCTCAACAGTCTGTCTATGTAAACGACCAGTCATCTCCATGACCCCATGGTGCTGAACCAACCATCGATCGACTTACAATCTAGTCACTTCGAGACGTCACCTCAGATGAGTGACTAGGGAGAAAACACTGAGTTCATCATGTTCACTTGAATTGGGTTCAACTTTTCTTTCAACCAATTCGGATAAAAAAAGTATTAAAATTTAGTCAAACTAGATAAGGAGTTTTTAATGAAACTCTAAAAATGAATGCGATTATCTAATATTTGGAAAAATTGATACGCTATCAATAATTTCATATCTCATAATCTCTAGCAATTCAGGTATATATATTTCAATCCTCATTGAAATGACATGACTATCATGTTCAGCTTGCAAAATCATAACTAATGGATTAGCAATACTTGCATCTTTCCCATCTTTCTGATTTCTATTTCTCTTTGTGTACGTAATCTCATATTATATAAAACTTTATGAGTACATGTGTAGGTTTGAATCTAGACTTAGGACTCTTGGCTTAAAGGTAGCTCCCACTGTTTTACCAGTATCATAGGATATACAACTATAGGAACTACTTCTAGTCCCTCCAATATTGTCGAATCCAAGCTACTTTCATATACACCATCATATGATACAATGTACTCCGTTTTCAATGTGAAATCCGCAATGATAAACTGCCTGGAACACTTCCAGCGGATACATGACATTTATATTTGAAAATGTCACTCCTACTTAGAACCTTTCCAATATTATTTTCTGCTTGGAACTCTTCCAACATATAAATCTTCTATAAAACACAGCCAGTTCGTGATTTCAAATCACATTGATTAGTTTGGAAACTGAAGTCTGTGTAACCCCTTACACACAACTCACAGTAAACTCCAAACATATGGAACATATCTTTAGTCCTTCGCAAGTACTTAAGGATGTTCTTTATGGCTATCAAGTGAGTCTCACTTGGATTTGATTGCAAACGACTTGTCATGCTCAAAGCATGCGAAATGTCGGATTGAGTATACATCACAGCGTATGTAACTGATCCCGCAGCGGAAGCAAAAAGAATCAATTATCATGTTTTCAACTTCCTTGAGCTAGTCAAAGATCTTATCAATATAAGAATTTTGACTCAACGCTAATATCCTTTTAGATTTATCTTCATAAATCCAGATATCTAAAAGATGTATTCTACTTCTCCAAAATATTCCATCATCTAAAATGATCAATATATCTCCACATATAAGACTGATGAAAACCATATTACTCCCACTAAACTTCATGTATTCATCATAATTCCACGAATATCGAGAAATATTTTACAACATGATTGACACACTAATTCCAACTCTCTAGTGCTTACTTAAGACATCCTCTTAATCTTGCAAAATTAACTTAGGATAATTAGGATCTACGAACCCACAGGTGGATATAAAATATTCTACCTCTTTTAGAATCGTATTCAAGAAGGTGGTTCTTGAGATCCAATTGTCATCATACTATTATGAAATGTTGTAATCGCTAAGTATATTCGAATGGATCAAAGAATTAAGGTTGGTGCAAAACTCTTTGCCTACCAATTTATCTTTGAAAACATTTTAATGTTCATCCATGCAAATTTCGATCTTAAAAGTCAATTTACATTGAAGAGGTCTTACTTCTTCAAGTAAAATTTACCAGGTCAAATACCTGACCATCATGCATGGAGTCCATTACGAATCGCATGACTCTAAGCCATAGCAAGAAGTTGGGACTAGAAACAGTCTTTTATAAGTCACATATTAGAATTCATCACTATTAAGGAGTGATAAAATTCCACCTGACCTCTTAGGTTCCGAAGAAACAACTACTGAACAAGCAATGAGGAAAATATTTCCGGACCATATGCTCAGTTTGTGGCTCTTGAAACATTTTCTCCCACTGTGTCTTATCAAGAAAAAATCGTATTTTTATTGAAAGACAGCATCACGAGCCACAAACGCTTTGTTCTCGTGGTAAATGTAGGATTATTGAGCACTCGTTTCATTCGTATAATTTACAAATTAGGTACGCTACCTATCCATATCTTATACGGAATAAAATCTGACTATTTTAAATGTGTTTAGATATGGTGGAAAATGAAATAGTAGACAAAATAATAAAATCTCATAGTTAGTCAAGTGGCCCAGATTAACTTGACAAAGACAAAACCATATCGTATAAGGTTCTGTTTCTCTATGCAACAACACCCTTATCTCATAATAAGTGTTAGAGAAGTTAATTCTTGAAACTATTTCACAATACTTTTGGTGAAAATCAAAGTCAATACTTAGATATTTCTTGTTACAATTTGGTCGTAAGTCCACTATCTAATACTCTTGGTGGTTAACTACTTCACATTGAAGCTCTTTGAACTTTTTAAAGATTTCTCATAGCACCTCATTAAGTGTTAACTTTTCTTAAATCGTCGGTAAATAAAGTGAATTAGTCATAACCATCTCTAGTTGTGATTGTTATTGGACCACACATATCCTTATGTAATAGGGCCAATAACTCACTAGTTCGATTTCCTTTTCAATAAAAAAGGGCACGAATCATCTTGCCTTGAATACAAGATTCGCACACACTATAAGGTTCAAAATCAAATGGTTTAGGGATAGTAGTCAATACTAGCCTCTTAATGTGCTACACAATCCAGAATTAAGATTAGATTAGGGTCACCAATTTTGAGCCTTTTACAATCTATATGACAAGTAATTTCTAGTTTAGGTCAAGAATATAATTACCTTTGATTGGTATGGCATAACCATTGGCCAAGTATAGTCAAAAATGGAGACAACGTTTGTTCCAATCACAAAAGTGAAACACTCTGTGTCTTACACAAAAGTTGATATTCTTATTTAGAGGTTGTGTACATAATAACTTTTATTAAAGTATACCTCTAAATCCAAAACTAGATTGATCACATTATAACTTTTATATGTCTCTATAGAAACAAAACTACAATAGTTATATCTCCCTTGAAGGTCGACATTTAATCATGCCTAGTCGTCGCACGAATCATTCATGAATACATTGATGAGAACCATAATAGGTATCTAATACCCAAAAATTGCATTTAGCAAAATAAATGTCGATCATATAGATATTATGGATGAAAGTACTTTTAGGTGTAGTACACCCAATTTCTAATTCTCCAAAAACTTGGGACAGATTCTTTTCTAGTGTCCTACACTGTAATAATAGAATCATCAAAAGTTAGGTTCGACACCTTGCTTGGTTTTTGACTTTACTATTCAAAATAGTCTTGCCTTTTTCCCTCGCCTTGTGCCAACATCGTGCCAACCTACTCTTGAACCTCATCCTATTCTTAACAATCAAGAATAAAACACCTTTCTTAGAGCTCCCACTCACTTTCATGAATCTCTGTTTAGACCAATAAATTAGAAATATAATGAAGACTATGCTTCATTTCATTTATGGTTTTACCTTCATAAGAATAAACCTTTCATGAAGTGACTACGGCATTTGGTTAATCATGATTTCAAATAAATCGAGAAACCTAGTCGTCCCAACTGATTTGTCCTCTTTTGAGGTAAGCCTCGATAAGGAGCATTATGACGACATACCAAAAATTACAAATATTTTCGTTGGACCAAAAAAATTGCTGCACCGTTGCAATAAGAAGACGTCAGTAAAACAAAATCAAAACGTTTTTGACTAAATGTGACTTATTCATATACTCTTCATAAGAGATATTTGCAATGGTGAATATGAGGATCAAAAAGAAAAATTCATTTTGTCATTAGCTACGGTGGTTTAAACGGAGATCGCAATCAAAATTCTACCGTATAAAATAATGGAAACTCCTTTCCACGATTAAACGAATTTACAAGTTCGTAGAAGGATAAAATATTTGTCATTTGCGCGTATAAAATAAATATCAACGGAAAATAAACATTCATTGCTTATATATAATTCACTTGTAAAACAATTTTAACAAGTCACTCATATAATGACCCCTCACTAAATTATATAAGTGATTCCAAGACCCATCTTTAGACAAAAATAGTCATCGCATGCTACCTTTATCTAAAAATGGTAAGTCAATACTTGACTAATTCTACACTTAGAACTCTTGGTTGACGGATTTCAACTAAATCCATCTCCTAGTCCCAAGATAACGCTTATCTCGTTGAGTACAATCCAATTTTAGCTTGTGATCGTATCACCCTACTTACCCGAGGTAAAAAGGGACCCACGAGCGTGGTAGCCCTAATGAACACGGGATTCATAGGTGTTACTAATTGGTAAGGCTAATCTCAATTTTTTTTAAGTTATGTGAGAGGTCTTGTCAATTTAGTTATTAATTCCCTATAAGCGAACTAAGTCGGTGAATTTTGAATAACTTTGAATTGACAATCGAGAAATAAAAATGCATGTTGGCGATTTTGGCATGAGCGAAAACATAAAGCAAGCAAAATAATAAATCCTAATATGGTCACCTAGCTAATCTAATTAACTAGATGATTACAAAATCAGAAACCAACTCCTTGGCCCCTTGCCTCTTCATGCAACATACTTCAAAAAGGCACCGTCTTTTGGAACACCGACTTCGGGAATCTCCGTCTTCATAATAATTAATTACAAAAGATACATATAAAATTCCTATTATACACTTGATCTAGAAAATGAAATTAAATTATTACAAACGGCGATACGAGATCGCAAATAAAATTACAACTGAATCAGTATTCCCTTACATTACGGGTAATGCTGATTAAAATAATCTAGGTCATACTAGGTAACACTTGCATTAAAAATTAAATAAATGACATTCATTCATTCAAAAATAACAACATAAATAAAATTTTGGAAAAATCATGCCAAAATCACCCTTAACACTTATTATGTTCACTCTAGCTCGTTTTTATGGATTTTATCGATTTTTAACCATTTAAAATCAATAATTAACACTTAAGTCGTATTTAAGCTCAAAATAATTATCTAAACTGATTTAGTACTTAAACTTAGTCCCCACTAATTATGTTTATATTTAATTAGTTTGAATTGATCGTATTTGCTAAATAAAGAGGTTTAATCACAATATTTATGAAATAAACCCAAAATAAAATATAAAACTCATAAAAATTTGAAACAAAAATTTTGTACATTCTAGAACATTTCCATGAACTCCAAAAACCAGAAAAAAATTGTCCACAACTTTTTGAATAATTTTTATGAACAAATAACTTTGTATTCAACAGTTTTATCAAATAAAAACCATTAAATATAGTAAAACAGTGAAAAAAATTATAAAATTTCTCCAAGATGATATAAATAAGATTATAAAATGTACCAAAAATGTTCAAGACCATAAACGGACGTTTCAATTTTATGAACATAATAATCTCACTTTATTGACTTTTATCTCATAAAAATCAATAATCATGCAAAACTTAATTAAAAGTCACGAAAGTTTACATACAGTATTTAAAACATGCATGTGAGATCATATAAAAATTTCATGGCCAGAATCAACATGCAGCTATTTTTAGTGAACTTTTAACATAAAAATGCATATTAATCATGATTTAAAGGCCATAAATCAAAATAAATAGCAAATTAATCCCTACAAACACCAAATTTGAGCACAACTATTTTGAGGTCAGTAGGTAAGCATGCAAATCAAAAATTTCGTGCAAACCATTTTTTAACACAAATTTTCAATTTTACCCAAGATATCGTATAACTCGATTTTAATGCTTAAAATCAACATGCATGTAACAATTGAGCTCTGATACCACATGAAAGTCCTAGACCTCTAATTAGACTTCTCTAATTAGTTCATTTAATTATATTAACTTAATGATTTAGGATCTAGTTATCATGCATACAAATATAAAAGCATAAGAGAAAAGATAAGACGAAAACATCCTTACATTGGAATTTTTTGGTTAAATAAGGGCACAATAAGAACTCCTTCTTATTGTTCTTGAGCAGGTAATTACTGGATGATCGTCCATAAAACAACCTCCAAAGTAGAAGGTCTCCTTCTTGTTGCACCCAAGATTAAACCCAAATGATCTTAACTTATTATTAACTAGATAATAAGTAAGATAAATACTACTAATATTATTGTATTACTACACTAGTAATATGTAGAGAATATTAGTGTATAAGAGAGTTTTGAGAGAAGTTGAGTTAGTGATAGAAGTAAGAAAAATAAGCAAGTCAAGAAGCATGAAAAATTGAACAACCTTTGGTCAATATATAAGCCATATGGCCGGATGACATGAGCTCCAAGAGGGCTCAATTTTGCTTATTTTATTCTTGTGTAAGAAGGTAGAGTATGGGTTAAGTAATAATGATTAAAGCTAGGATGATATATCACTATCAACATAGTGAATTGTGTGTTAAGAAAAGAATAACACACATGCATCTTCCATGTGCACAAAACCGGACCATTGTGACTTATAATGGTCCATTTTGATTTTTGATATTTGTCCCACAAATACTTATTAATCATATGTTTAATTATCTTGTATAATTAAGTGTTAATTTGATCATATAACAATTATATGACACAAATTAATAAACAATATGTACTTAACTTTTAAGTGATATTTTACCATTGTATCAATATATAATGGGTCCCCACAATGCCCAGTTAATTTATTTTACAACTCTTTTTAAATATAATTAAATAATTACCTCTACCTCAAAATATATACATAACCTCAACTAATTTAATGAATTAACGATTACTCACTAAATTAAATCTTATTTAATCGTATTAAAATAAGACGTAAAATTTATTCAGTCACTTATCGTATAATTGACTAATAAGCTTAAGTGGAATGAGTTCCTAACTCAATTTCCAATAAATAACTCTCGTAACTAAACGTACATATCAAATATATGTAATGTGCTAATTAAACTGTATCATATACAAATAATTAGTATTCTATTTGGGTCTCATCCTATAGGTGTGACCTAAAGGGATCAGTTGATCACCGCCGTCATACGACAATAACGTCAAACTCTAGTCAGCTGAGCGTTACTGATTTACGTTAATCAACTGACGTGGAGTATCAAAATATATTAATCATGCCACGTATATTCCAAATGAGATTTATTATATAAGTGCACTACTATGGAGGACACTTACTCTAACAGTTAGGTGGTGGAGTGTGATGAGGTAAACTACATTTTGTCTTTGTGTTTTGATTTCTAGTTTTGCTTAGATGTTGTTTGGTTGGGAACTTGGGTCACATGGTCATTATTTTGGATTTGCGTGTGCATTTTGTTGAAACCATGTACCTAATCGGAGGGGTTGAGTATTGAGAGCTGGTTGGAGTAGTAGTGATTAGTTGTGGTGTTTAGAGTTGGAGCAAGCTACTCATGTTTCCTTATATAAACCTTGGTTTGGGTTCTCTTTGATTTATCCTTGGATTTTACTCGAGGACGAGTAAAGGTCTAAGTGTGGGGGAGTTTGATTAGTCTAGTTTAGTAGGGTTTAATAAGGTTATTTTGATGATTAAATGATAGGTTAAGAAGCATATTTGGGGATTTTGTTGCATATGTCTTTGATATTGATTTTGTGGTGGACTTGTGTGCTTTTATGGATTATTTGTATGAATATATTTTAATGAATGGAAAGGGCTTCTTTAGAAGATGTTATTAGGTTAAAGAAGTCATTAGGAGGTCAAGTTTGAAGACAAATCAAAAGCCCAAAACAATGAGTCAAAGCGCGGAAGCAAGGAAGAAAAGGAAGCGTAAAAGGAAAAAAAAAAAAAAAAAGCAGTCGCGAGGAGCACCTAGCTGCGTGGCGTGGCTACCTATACAGACTAGCTAGTCTCGTGCAGAGGCTCAGCATTGGATTCCGACAACTCTTCTAATTCCTCTTTAATTCAGCAATTATGTTCACACTTTATGAGGTTTTATGAGGCTTAATTAGGATTTATGAAGATGCTCTGTGAAGACCTATAAAAGGAGGGATTGTTGATCAAATTATATATCTTCTTCCATATTTTAATCATCTTAATACATAGAAAAACATTTGATATTTCATATTTTGTTTTAGTTATTTTGTATGCAAGGCTAAGTTCTACATCTTGGAACAAGTTCTTGAAGGCAAGTTAGTTTGAATTGTAAGACTCTTATTCTATTTTCTATTTCATTATTAGAGTATCAAATTTAGTTTTCATTATTGTTGCTTTGTTAATTATGTACCTAGAACGATTAACTAGTTGTTATTAATTAATTAACCATTGCTAGATTAGATGAATGAGTCCTTTTTTTTGTTTATCTATTCCTTTGTAGCAATTATAATTCATCAATTCGTATGCTTTTCATCATCGTTGAGTTATAAAGGACTAAATTTGTATGAACCAAAGTGAAGCAACGCCTGTTTTCTTCATTCGTTTATCTTTGCTAAATTACATCGCTTTAATCTACAATCTCGATACAATTGAGCGCTTGACTAAATTGACGATATTGTAAGGACTATTTGTTTACGCTTGTAACTAAGAATCATTCATAGTGGATTTAGAAGTCAACAACTTCATAATAGCAAAGTATTCAATAATGAAATAGAGTAGAAGAGTCAATGATCAATTCATAACTTATTGGTGGAAATTGCTTGGTCCAAGAATCATTCTCATATTCGTTCTACATTTACAATTATTTATATTGCTTTTATATTTCATTTCATTTTTGTTTTAGTATACTTAGAACATCAACATATCAAAACCCCCATTTAGTTACTTACTTTTGCACACATTTAATAAACAAAATACCTTCCTTGTGGTATCGAACTCTACTTACACTTACTATTATTTTGCGTTTGTAGTAGTTAAAAATACTAATTTGGAGACTCGCGACAAGTTTAGCCAACTAATGTATGAAATTACTTTTTTTTGTGACTCATTTACGAAATTATGGAACTTTTTTTCTCTTTGATAAGGTAAGGAAACTTCTGAATCAGTACATTAACACATAATAACATGTGAGATTAAATTATCATTATTGTAAAACCGAACTATTTATATAATCATTAGCAAAATGTTACCGTTATCGTTGTACAATCTGTTTCTCAAGCTACGTAAACAATGATGGGTTTGTCCTCTTCATTTTTGTTTATTACCTCTCTATTGTTCGGATTAAATGTGACCTGATCGAATGTTTGTAGATTTAGCGTGAAATCTGTATCATTTATATATAAACTGTGGGAAAATATCCGTATACTTCCCTTTAAATCATACAGGATTATAATGAAATTAAGATTATATGATTAATAGTCATAAACGAAAATGCATAAAAACGAGAGATTAAAAATAACCTTTAGTCCTTGCTTTAAAGGCCTAAGAACAATATCAAAATAATGATATCTCCTAATCGTAGCACCCAAGATAGAATGAGAAATGCCCCTTGAATTTGCTAGAA
>JAIUZE010034178.1:0-12585 GCA_022085475.1 Heliosperma pusillum | reverse complement strand
AACAACGTCGTCGTATTCCCACTAACACATGCATTTAAGCAGTAGGATACCTCTCCGTTCCGACATTCAAGCCTTACGAACGGGAAGGTATCCAAGGGAATGAGAGTACAAAGCACAAGACAAAATAGTGCTCAAACCGTATCATTTGTAAAAACCGACTCAAATTGGGAACATACCAAAAACCGTCACAAAACATGAGAATAGGGAATCATATAAGTTTAAATATGATAAACATGAGTCAATACATGATACATAAGCATTATTACAAGTTTATGAAGCATAATGAATAAAAACATAGATCACCTCTCCAAAAACACGTTGTTTGGAAACCAACGAAACAAGGGTCCACTTCAAACGGGCATAACTAGGTTCTCGACATGCAATACAGAAATTCCTAAATCGAGGTGATAGCTTATCCTCTTACGGTTCCAAAGATAGGTCACAAGCCTAAAACAAGCAAGTAACGAAGGATATATGATCATTTTACGAAAAGCGGTCAGTGTAGTGAAACTGCACAAGTCACGACCGTGACTTGTATTTCACGCCCGTGAAATGAGTTACCAGTTCACCCGAGAGCCTTCAACATACATTCAAACATTTTCACTTTTCATAATTCACGTCTAACAACTATCAACAATCAATAATCATCATCAAAAATCATCAACTAACAACAATCATTATCAATACTACAATTCCTAAGCTTTCTAATCGTATTCTAAATACGAATTCTAACATAGAAATCATGTAAAACACGTAAATGATATCGAGTAACCCTTCACCGTTACCTTTACGCGTCTTTAATCGATTACTAAGCCTTCCTAATAGTCTCCACCTACAATTAGGTAATAAAATATGAATATATTTCACCTTGAGAAAGACGATAATTTTATTACTAATACGGATAGAGGAAGGTAAGAGGAGAAGAATAAGACGAACTTACGTGAATTCTATCAAGGAACGAAGGAGCTATGATGATTCAAAGATCGAAAATAAAGAGGGAGGCAAGGTTTTGATTGCTTAAGGAAGAAGAAATGTATTTGTGATTGTGTAGAATGAATATTAGGTTAAGGAGTATGAGGGACTATAAGTAAAGGGTGAGTCGGAAAAGTCAACGAAAGTCAAAGGCGGCTCAAAAGTCAAGAAAAGTCAACGACTTAAAATTCAAGAAAAGTCAAAGACGACTTAAAAGTCAAGAAAAGTCAAAGACGACTTAAAAGTCAAGAAAAGTCAAAGACGACTTAAAAGTCAAGAAAAGTCAAACTCGCCTTAAGACGGGATTCTCATGGAATCTCGCGGAAATTCCAAATACGAACTCGGAAATTCTAAATTCGACTCGAAACTTTAAATTCCAAATTGAAACTTAAATTTGCTGAAAATATTTCGTAAAATATTTCTACTAGAAAAATAGGGTACATTTCCGGGTGTTACATGCTATACTTTTAAACGTGATAAACCCTTTTATGCATATTTTTCAAGATTATAAATTTTAAATTAAAATTAATAAAACAAATTGACATAAATTCACAATTTTCATAAACATAAATATTTATTTAGATAGATTTTTAAATTATCTTTGTTATGAAATAAAACGATTACAAATTCTTATTTCTAATAAAATAAAAAACAATACCAAATTTTGTATATAATTTTACAAAATTTTCAATCTTATTAGATAAAATAAAAGAATACCATCTTTTTATTAAATAAGTATTTTAAAAAAATTATATCTAAATGTACATTGGTATTATCTATATTTGTCTAAATTTCATTAGCATCTGTATTTTTTTTTTAAAAAAAAAACAAGTTTTACGTATTACTTAACATAAATATAACTTAATTCAAATCTTGAGAGATTTAGTCACGGTGTTTCTTAATTCGTGGCTAAGCAAATGCATTGCCACGGACAAGATGTATGTCGTGGCTAAAAAAAATATTTGTCACGGAACAAGGCGTGGTTAGATATACTTTCGCCACGGGTCTGATATAGTTTGTGGCTAAGTTAATTATTAGCCACAGTTGTTGCGAAATTCGTGGCGCAAATGACTTTTTGCCACGGGAAAGCTTTTCCAGTGGCATAAAAATTTTCTAAATTATTGAAAGAATTTTTTCCCGTGGCTAAGCAAAATTAAGCCACGAATTATCAATTTCCGTGGCATAAATCGTGGCCCAAGTGTCAGCTTGTTGTAGTGATCCTTCTCGTAATTCACATGTATATTTATATATGTATGCTTCTACTTATGTATTTCCGTTTAAGTATGTTATTTATAATATGGCTGGGAGAACCCGGAATTACTCCCCACTGACTGTGGCGTTCATGTTTTCATGGATGAACAGGTGGCTTGGTTGGATTTTGCTTGTTGTTTTTTTGGTTTCGGGTGTGAGCTAGCGGGCGTTGGCTTGGACGATTCACCCCTAGACGTTTCTTAGCTAGTTTTGCTAAACAACTTTGATATTTGATCACGTTTTGAGAGACTACGTCTCTTGTAGTATACTCCCTCCTAGTCACTCATTTCTTCCCCTTTCCCTTTTACACAAAAATTAAGGAAATGAATTTGGACCACACAAAACACACTACCCCACATACAAATGAATTTAGACCACACAAAACACACAACCCCACATCCAAAAAGGGAAAGAGGGAAGAAAACCCGACTTACCCAATAAGGAAAGAGGGAAGAAATGACCGACTAGGAGGGAGTATTATACTTTAAGTTTGTAATTATTTGTTCCTCGTACTTTTATTTTGGCATGTAAAAAGTTTCAAAAATATCGTATTTTCCACTATATAAATTGCATGCTTGTTATGTTTTATTTCCGCATTCGCGAGGGTAGTCACAGTTACACTCTAAAAAGACGGAAAATGTCAAAAACGTGTCTTAAAAATATTTTTTAGTATAACGTTACACTATTTTGTATTAAAGTTACACTCGTAAAAAATCAAAGTTACACTTGTTAAAAAACAAAAGTTACCCTTAAGAACAAAAGTTAAACCCTAAAAATGCTAAAATATCATCAACTTTAAGCTAGAGAGAGAAAGATAATTAATTAGTGTATAAGTAAGAAATTAGTGTATTGGTTACTTTTTGCTTTTAATCTCAACCACCCACCTTGAAAGATTTAAAGGCTCACAAGAGAACTTAGGGACTCAAAAGATATGAAGGACTCATTTGAACATTTCTCTCTCTATCTCTTTCTCTCTTTATATATATATATATATATATATAGAGTCTGAATCCGGTGAGGCAGCAAATTATGGCGAGGCAGCCTGCCTCACCAAACTTCTCACTGGACTGATACTATTTTGTTGGGCTGACTCAAGTCGTGTTGTTGGGCTGATACAATAATTAGGGATGATACAATAATTAGGCTGACTCTATATTTTGTTGGGCTGATACAATAATTAGGACTGACACTCTCTATCTGCTTCTTCGTAAGAACAACACATACACAAATTCTTGTTTTCCACCTTCTCTCTGCTTCTTCGTAAGAACAACACCATCAACATTCTCAATTTCAATTTTTTTTTTACGCAATTGCTGCGATTCTACGAAATTGGGCGTTGATATTATCGAAACAACACACAACAACGTGAGTTTAGCAAAATTCAGAAGAAAATTTCAATTAATTCACAAATTCTTTTTGTGAATCCTACACCTAAGGTTTGTGAATATGGGATCTTAGTTTGTGAAACTCCTATGAAAACTCATGAAAGCGATTTGAACAATTTATGATCAAGTTTCACAAAATAAGATATAAGATTCACAAAATAGCCACTAGGATTCACAAAATAAGACATGATTTTGCGACACTTATAATAATCGTTCCGTCATGTTGAGTATTTAATTACAGCTAAGGTTTGTGAACCTTGACTTTTTATGTTGTGAAACTTCGACCTAAGTTTGTGAAACTACTTGAAAATTAGGAATTTTTCTTCTTTAAGTAGGGCATCTTTTTGTGAATCCAACAGGCAAGGTTTGTGAATGTGGGATCTTAGTTTGTGAAACTCTTATAAAAACTCATGAAAGTGATTTGAACAATTTATGATCAAGTTTATGATCAAGTTTCACAAAATAAGATATTAGATTCACAAATTAGGCACTAGGATTCACAAAATAAGATATGATTCACAAATTTAGTAGAAATTCCGAAAGCGAAATACAGTATAATCAACAAGTCAACAATAACGAAGCTAAAAGAATTCAAATCATCACTAATTTCGTCATAAATTAGCGAATAAAACTCAGAATTTAGTAAAAATCCAGAAAATACTGTTTCAACTATAGCATAGCAAACTAAAACGAAAGCGAAATACAGTACAATCAATTAACAATAACGAAGTTAAAAATGTTCAAACATTAGTATTTTCTTCGTAAATTAAAAAAATTAAACTCACAATTTAGCAGAAAATTCCAGAAAACAAGAGTCCATGAGAAATGAACGAAGCAGAATAATTGATCGGAGAAGATGAAACGGAGAAATCGAAGAAGAGAGGAGAAGATCGACGAAGAGAAAGAGTAGGTGATACGACGACGTTTGTAGCAGCCGCCATTGTTGCAGTTTTGAGCTTGTGATAGTTGAAGATGAAGGAAGAGAGAAAGAATCAGGAAGAAAAATAAGGAAATGATATGATATGATGTGAGCAAAGTGATAGTGCAAATGTTGCTGCTGCTTTATGTATGATCGTCCAATTGTAAGTTTGTAGGGGGCACGTGGCACAATCTGAAGTGTCCATATGTTTTAGATCCAATGGTTAGGATGGGTACAGCTGCCTCACCCTAAGAAGGGTGCCTCACATGATTCAATTTCTATATATATATATATATATATATATATATATATATATATATATAGAGAGAGAGAGAGAGAAAGGATCAAGTGAGTACATCCCAAAAGAGTGAGTCCATGAGTCCTCTTAGAGGCCATTGGATCTTGGAAATGAAGGGTTGGGATGAATTCAAGAAAATGGTCATTAGTGGGTGTTTAATCCACTTCTCTCACATCTACACTAATTAAACCCATTAATAACTACTTCCCTCTAACTCACCTCTCATAATTCATTCACTCACAAACACTCTTCTTCTCTCTAAATTCACTCTCCCTTCTCTCTAAACTCACTCCCACAAACTCCCTCACCTTCCCTCACTTTCTTCACCTCGGGAACCACCGGCCACCGAGCCCTGCCGACTGTCACCACCGAGCCATGCCGGCTGTCACCACCGGCCACCGAGCCCTGCGGACTGTCACCACCTCTCCCTGCCACCGCGCCCTGCCGGCTGTCACCACCCTCACTCACCACCATGGCGCCCCTGTCGTCCCCCTGCCACCGCCCTGCTGGCTGACGCCCCGCTGCCGGCTGCCGTCCCTCCTCTCTTCTTCTTCTTCTCTTTTTTTTTTTCTTTTTTCAGATTTGTACCATCTCATTTAGATCTCAGTTTTTTTTTTCACAATTTATGTTCTTTTAGATCTACTTTTTTATTTTTCAAATTTATATTTTCCTAATTTATTTTCCAGATTCAAACCATTTTTTCCAAGTTTTATGTTTGTTATAAAAGGTTAAATTTACACAATAATGTTTTTTTTTGTTTTGTTGGTAATGTTTGAAGTTACATTACTATGGACTAAAGTTACACATTTATGGATTAAAGTGACACATTTTAAATTTGAATTTTTTTTTTCAGATCTACAAATTTTATGTTTTTTTCCTTTTTTGTTTTTTATATATACACCTGAAACTTCAGTTGTTGTGGTGGTTTCTTTTTTGTATTAAAGTAACACAAGAGTGACCTTAAAGGTTACACTAGTTATATTAATAAAGTAACACACATTTGTTTTGTTTTTTTTTTCAGATCTGATTAAAGTAACAGACTTTTTAAAAAATTAGATCTCGTTTTTTTTTGTGTTAGATGTTATTTTTTATTTTTCCTTTTCTCTTTATTTTGAATCTATGTTTTAATTTGTTAGATGTCGTTTTTATATTTCAAATTTCAAATGACCTCAAATTTTGTTTTGACGGTGGAGCCGCCAGATTTTACTTCTTCTTCTTCTTCTTCTCTTTTTTATTTTTCAAAGTTATTTTTTCTTTTTTATTTTTATTTTGATTCTATGTTTTTATTTTTTAGATCTCGTTATTATTTTTCAAATTTTTATGTTTGTTATTTTTTCAGATCTAAAAAACTGCTAGTTTTTTTTTTGTTAGTGCTGAAGTTTCACATATAATCGTTGAAGTTACACTTTTAGTAACTGAAGTTACCAATATAATGACTGAAGTTATACATTTTTTTTGCTGAAGTTTCACATATAATGACTGAAGTTACACTTTTAGTAACTAAAGTTACCCATATAATGACTGAAGTTACACTGTTTTTTTGCTGAAGTTTCACATATATTGACTAAAGTTACACTTTTAGTAACTGAAGTTACCCATATAATGACTGAAGTTACCAGGTTTTTTTTTGCTGAAGTTACATTATTTTGGACTGAAGTTACACTAGTAATGACTAAAGATAACATGTCATAAAATTTCATTATTAAAAATTGAAGTTACACTTTTAAGGACTGAAGCTACACTTTTAGGGACTGAAGTTACACTATTAAGATACTGAAGTTATACTATTAACAGACTGAAGTTATGCTTGAAGTTACACTTGTAAAGACTGGAGTTACACTCATAAAAAGGTTCAAATCATATAAATTGTCTTAAGTTACAAAAATTTAAATTTGTACCGTCGAAATCATATTTTAACTTGAAGTTACACAAATAATGGTTGAAGTTACCATCAGAAAAGGCTAAAATCACATAAAATTGTCTTAAAGTTACATAAATTCAAATTCATATAGTCGAAATCACATTTTAGCTTGAAGTTACACGAATAATGGTTGAAGTTACACTCAGAAAAAGGCTAAAATTACATAAACTTGTCTTCAAGTTTCATAAATTCAAATTTATGTGGTCGAAATCACATTTTAGTTGAAGTTACAAAAATAATGGTTGAAGTTACACTCGTAGTGACTGAAGTTACACTCATAAAAAGGATAAAATCACATAAACTTGTCTTGAAGTTTCATAAATTCAAATTTATGTAGTCGAAATCACATTTTGGTTTGAAGTTACATAAATAATGGTTGAATTGACACTCGTAATGACTGAAGTTACACTCATAAAAAGTATAAAATCACATAAACTTGTCTTGAAGTTTCATACATTCAAATTTATATAGTCGAAATCACATTTTAGTTTGAAGTTACACAAATATGGGTTGAAGTTACACTCACAAATCTCAGAAATTCAAAAGTGCTCAAAAGTGATTAACTAAAGGCTAGAGAGAGAAAGTTAATTAATTAGTGCATAGGTAATTGATTAGTCTTAAGTGTGCTTTTGTCTCTACAATCTCATCCATCCATCTCTCTCATCCAATGGCTAGGATGAGGACTCATGGACTCAAAAAAATGGGTGAACTCATAAGAACCTATATATATATATATATATATATATATATATATATATAGGGTCAGGATCCGGTGAGAACCACTAACATAATGAGAACCGTGAGAACCCTCACTAAATCTCCACCAAATCTTGTTTCGAAAGTTTTGTTGGATCATTTACCATTAGTTTAGTTTATTCAAGCAAAATACTTGCAGTAACTAAACAAAATTTATTAATTATATCAAAAAATATGTACTTAATGTACATAAATTCAATTTGTACACTAAAATTACTTTAAATGCGTGAAAACGAGCACTAGGTGCACGAAAATTTCTACATGCATGAAAACAGTTAGTAGGTGCATGAAAATAACGGGCTCTAGATGCATTAAAAGGAGCACCAGGTGCATGAAAATTGTTAGATGCATGAAACTGACAACTAGGTGCATGAAAATTAACAAATCGTATTTCACCTCAATTTCCGTCGGTAAATTACATTTTTTTTACCCAAGATGTATGTTATCTAGCCATAAAATCCTACGCCGAACCCAAAAATGTCCTTATTTTTTAAAAATTAATTTCGTAAGGCGGAGTTCTCACGGTTCTCATTATCTTAGTGGTTCTCACCGGATCCTAGTTCTATATATATATATATATATATAGATAGATAGGTTCTTGTGAGTCCACCCTTTTTATTGAGTTCACGAGTCCTCATCATAGCCATTGGATGAGAGAGATGGATGGATGAGATTGTAGAGACAAAAACACACTTAACACTAATTTATTACCTATGCACTAATTAATTAACTTTCTCTCTCTAGCCTTTAGTTAATCACTTTTGAGTTTCTGAGATTTATGAGTGTAACTTCATCCCCTTTTTGTGTAACTTCAAACTAAAGTGTGATTTCGACTATATAAATTTGAAATTATGAAACTTCAAGACAAGTTTATGTGATTTTTGACTTTTTATGAGTGTAACTTCAGTCATTATGAGTGTAACTCCAACCGTTATTTATGTAACTTCAAACTAAAATGTGATTTCGACTATATAAATTTGAATTTATGAAACTTCAAGACAAGTTTATATGATTTTCGCCTTTTTAGGAGTATAACTTCAGTCATTACGAGTGTCACTTCAACCCTTATTTTTGTAACTTCAAACTAAAATTTGATTTCGACTAGATAAATTTGAATTTATGAAACTTCAAGACAAGTTTATATGATTTTAGCCTTTTTAGGAGTGTAACTTCAGTCATTACGAGTGTCACTTCAACCATTGTTTTTGTAACTTCAAACTAAAATTTGATTTCAACTACATAAATTTGAATTTTTGAAATTTCAAGACAAGTTTATGTGATTTTAGCCTTTTTATGAGTGTAACTTCAGTCATTACGAGTGCAACTCCAGCCCTTATTTGTGTCATTTTCAACCAAAATGTGATTTCGACTACATAAATTTAAAGTTATGTAACTTTAAGACAAATTTATGTGAGTTTACCCTTTTTATAAGTGTAACTTCAGTCATTACGAGTGTAATTTCAAGCCTTATATGTGTAAATTTAACCCAAAATACGATTAAATTTTAGCATTTTTATGAGTGTAACATTTTCCTTTATTAGTGAAACTTCAATTATTATTTGTGTAACTTTAGTCATTTATAGTGTAACTTTATGCATTAGTCTTTTCTAGTGTGACTTCAGTCCAAACGAGTCTAATTTCAGTCCAAATCTATGTAACTTCAGTCCAAACCTATGTAACTTCAGTCCAAACCTATGTAACTTAAATTATATAACTCTTAATCGTGTAACTTTAGTATAAAATAGTGTAACTTTAGATCTAGAAATAAAAACACCATAAAAAAAATAAAAAACGAAATCTAAAATAAATAAATAAAAACATAACAAATTCAAAAAATAACATAAAACATATAAAAAAATGTGTAACTTCAACAAAAAAACTGTGTAACATCAGTTACTAAAAGTGTAACTTCAGTTACTGAAAGTGTAACTTCAGTAAAACAACACCACTAACCACAAAATAATGTGTGTTATTTTAATAATATCAACAAGTGTAACTTTAAGGTCATTTTGTGTTACTTTAATAAATAATATGTGTTACTTTGATATATGTGACTTTAATAAATAAGGCGGGTAACTTTAATAGAGAAATTTGTGTTACTTTAATATACAAAGTGTGTAACTTTAATAAAGAATTTGTGTTACTTTAATATACAATATGTGTGACTTTAATAGAGAATTTGTGTTACTTTAATATACAATATGTGTGACTTTAATTGATAATATGTGATATTTTAATAGACGTCATTCAAGTTTGACCCACTTTTTCAGATCTAAAAAAAACAAAGAAAAACAGAAAAATAAACAAAACAAATATTTAAACAAAACTGAAGAAGAAAAAGAAAAAGAAAAAGAAAAAGAAAAAGTGTAACTTCAATCATATTATATGTGTAACTTCAGTCATTATATGTGTAACTTCAGGCATTATATGTGTAACTTCAGTGAACCAACCCACTAACCACAAAAAAAAAAATGGTGGTCTTTGAGATCTGAAAAAAAAGAAACAAACATAAAAATAAAAACGAGATCTAAAAAGTAAAAACATATATTTAGAAAAATAAGAAAAAAGAACATATAACATCAACTAAAAAACAACGATAACACAAATGATGTGTTGCAGATCTGAAAAATTTAAAAAAAAAAAAAGGAGAAGAAGCAAGGAGAGAGAGGGGCGACAGGATGGGGCGTCGGTGGAGAAGAGGTCGCGGCGGCAGAGAAAGAAAGAGGGTGGAGGCGGCAAAAGGAGGGAGGTGTGCTGGGGGTGTGAGGGAGGCAGATCTGGGGAAAAGGGGGTGGTGGTGGGAATGGCGGCTGATGGCGGACTAGGGAGGCCAAGTAAGGGTTGGCCGGCTTCGCGGCGGCAGAGAAAGAGAGAGGGTGGAGGCGGCAAAAGGAGGGAGGTGTGGTGGTGGTGTGAGGGAGGCATATCTGCGAAAAAGGGGTGGTGGTGGGAAGGGCGGCTGATGGCGGCATAGGGAGGGTTGGCCGGCTTAAAGGGGTGGCGGTAGGTGGTGGTGGTGGTGAGTGAGGGCGGTCGGCAGTGGTGGTCGGGTTTGGTGAGTGGGGTGGTGGGTGGGTGGGGTTTGGTGAGTGAGGAAGTGAGAGAGATTATTTAGGTTTTGAATATTTTGGGATTTTGAATTTATTAGGGTTTTAGAGAGAGATGAGAGGATAAATATTGTGTGAGATGAGAGAGAAGTAGTTGGAAGAAAAAGCTTATATATTGAATTATGGTAGATTAGTGATTAATTAGTGAAAAGTAGAGAGATAGTGGTATTAATGACCATTTAGGAGTATCAATCTCAACCATCCATCTCCCTCATCCAATGGTCACAAAGAGGACTCATGGACTCACTCTTTTGGGATGGACTCTCTTGATCCTTTCTATATATATATATATATATATATATAGGCGGGATCTCGTGAGTTTGGTTCTTACGGTGAGTTGGTACTCACAAATCTAAGCCTTTGGATGAGAATAGATGTACCGCTAGGATTGAATACAATAGTAACAAAAGAGAACACAAAGAAAACGCTGAACATGTTGGTTATCAAATCAAAATTAATTATAATCCCCTCCCTAACCACTCTCTCTCAGCCCAAAAAAATGAAACCACTGTAAAATACGAGTAAACCTAGAAATTATCGCAAAAAAATTTCTTATTATCAATTTCATCTCAATTTCACCAAATTTGTGCTATAACATTGATATCATCTCAATTTCACCTATTCGGTGCTTGTTTTTGGTCCTTGAAATTGCGTCGGATCTCGACTCTAATTCAGCACTTCTCGTGATGTTCCCATTGGTGGCACGGTAGTGGTGGTGCGAGTAATGGCGGCTCAAAGGCGACGTATTGTTGGGTTTAATTTTGGTATTGAGGCGAGATGTAGATGGTGCGAGTTAGTATTTTCTTGGCGCGCTGCTCGTAAATGAGGGTCGGAATTGCGGTGGAGTTGTAGGCTGCTCTTGTGGTGTTTGAATTGAAGTAGGTGTCCTGCCTTGGTTTGATCGTGAATAATGACGGATTCGGTAGATTTTAAAATTTATATGTGCAATCTTTAGGAACAAATGGAGTAGGTTGTTGTTGGTGCTAGAGGTAATGGTGGTGATAGTTACTTGCTTTGTTTATGGTGAAGCAATGCCAGGATAGATTTGTGTAACCAGTAGCAAGAAAAATGCTTCATATTAGGTTCAAGATCAATTTTCTTGACCGTGGTTTATTTGCTCTACACTTGCATCATTTGATACTTTGATCAAACCTACATCATTTTCCTAAGACTTTTACTATAGGAGTATATTCTAGAAAACCAATAACATAATTATAACCCACACCCATGACGATTTACCAAAACACGGGGAATCAAAGACAAATGAGCAATTTAATTAAAAACGCACATTATTCTCAACATTTACAAAAAAAAATGTGGCTGATTAGCTCATATCAGAGGACAGATGTCACCTTCAAAAACAAGTCACTTAGAGTAACAATAGAATAACATAACATTAACATTAGAATAACATAAAAGAATAATATAAGAGTAACATTAGAAAACCATCAGAATAACATAAAAATAACATTACAATAACATAAGAGTAACATTATAATAACATAACAATAACATTAGAATAACATTAGACTAACATAAGAGTAATATTATAATAACATAAGAGTAACATAAGAATAACAAAAATAAAAATAAGAGTAACATTAGAATAACATAAGAATAACACAAGAGTAATATTAGAATAACATAGAGTAACATAAGAATAAAATAAGAATAACATAAGAATAACAAAAATAAAATAAGAGTAACATTAGAATAACATAAGAATAACACAAGAGTAATATTAGAATAACATAAAAGAATAATATAAGAGTAACATTAGAAAACCATCATAATAACATAAAAATAACATTACAATAACATAAGAGTAACATTATAATAACATAACAATAACATTAGAATAACATTAGACTAACATAAGAGTAACATTATAATAACATAAGAGTAACATAAGAATAACAAAAATAAAAATAAGAGTAACATTAGAATAACATAAGAATAACACAAGAGTAATATTA
>JAIUZE010034171.1:0-16988 GCA_022085475.1 Heliosperma pusillum | reverse complement strand
AACTCAAAATTACTCCACTACTAATTTTGTTGTCATTAATTTAACAAAGTCGATTTGATTTCATTTGCTAAATATTACGGTTTAATCATAACGTTTATGAAATAAAACCAAAATAAAATATAAACATCATAAACTTTGAAACCAAAAATTTTTGTACATTCTGGAACAATTCCAGGAACTATAAAAATAAAAAATATTTGCTCAAAAAATTTAAATTAATTTTATGAACAAATAGCTTTGTATTTAATGGTTTTATCAAATAAAAACATTAGATATAGTAAAACAGTGAAACAAATTATGAAATTTCACCAAGACTATCAAAATCCGAACGTTAAATGTACAAAAAAATTTTTCAAGACCAGAAAAGGACGTTTCAATTTTATGAAAATTATAATCTCATATTATCGACTTTTATCGTATAAAAATCAATGAACATGCAATACATAATTAAAATTCACTAAATTTTACATAAAATATGTAAGAAATGCATGTGAGATCATATTAAAATTTCATGGCCAGAATCAACATGCAACTATTTTTAGTTAACTTTTAACTCATAAAATGCATGTTAACTCGGTTTAAACGCCAAAAAATCAAAATAAATAGCAAATTAATCCCTAAAATCACGAAATTTTACCACAAACATTTTGAGGTCAGTAGGTATACATGCACCAAGAATATCGTCGTAATCGTATTTTAACTCAAAATCTTTGATTTACTAGTTATCTTATCACTTTAATAAAAATGTCCAAAATAAACATGCATGCTACAAGCTAGCTCTGATACCAATTGAAAGTCCATAGACCTTAATTAGACTCCTCTAATTATTTACTAAATTACTTATTAATTTAGTTTATAATGATCTATGTAACATGCATGCAAATATAAAGACATTTATATAAAAGAAGAAATTTCCTCACATTGATATGGAAATTATATGGGCACAACAAGAACTCCTTCTTTTTGTTCTTGAGCTATAAATATGGATGAACACATGAAATCTCCAAACTAGAAGACCTCCTTCAAGTTGCACCAAGATTAACCCAAATAATCTACCCTTATTATTAACTAGATAATAAGATAGATATAATACTACTAATATTATGACTATATTACTACACTAGTAATACTTAGTAAATATTCGTATATGAGAGTTTTAGTGAGAAGAAGAGTTTTAGAGAGAAGTTAAACAAATTGAACAAAAATGAAGTAATTAGAAAAATGAACACAATGCCCATTTTAAGGCCATTTGGCCGGATGTTTTAGTCCACAATTGGACTATTATTTTGTTCAATTTTTGTCACATGCATTAGAGTGGAGTGTTGTAGTATATATGATGATTATTCTTACTTGTAATGTCACTTTCATAAGTAACTAAATAGTAAAAATAAGAACTAAAATCATCACCTTTGAACTACAACATAACCGGCCCATTTTGGCCTAGTTGGATCCATTTTGATTTTTGATATTTGTCTCACAAATACTTATTGATCCTATGGTTAATTATCTTGTATAATTAAGTGTTAATTTGATCATATAACAATTATATGACTCAATTAAATAAATAATATGTACTTAACATTTTAAGTAATATTTTACCATTATATCAATATATAATGGGTCCCACAATGCTTAGTTAATTTATTTTACAACTCCTTGTAAATATAATTAACTAATTACCTCTCTCTCAAAACCTCAACTAATTTAGTAATTTAACGATTAATTACTAAGTTAAATCTTATTTAATCGTATTAAAATAAGATATAAATTTATTAGTCAATTATCGCATAATTGAAAAATAAGCTTAATCGAATTTGAGTTCTTAACTCATTTTCTAACAATTAACTCTCGTACATATCGAATATATGTAATGTACTAATTAACTGTATCGTATACAAAAAATTAGTTACTATTTGGATTTCATCCTTTAGGTGTGACCGAAAGGGATCAGTTGATCACCGCCGTCAAACGACAATAACGTCAAACTCTAGTGAGCCAACCGTTATTGATTTACGGTAATCAACTGACTAATCATATATATAGTCAATAATTATCCCAATTATATTCCATAATAAGATTTATTATGTGGCGCACTATTGTTGAGGACACCTACTCCAACAGTAACATAAGAATAACACAAGAGTAACACAAGAATAGTTTTTGAGTATGAGCTATTAATCGATTGAAACTCACAAAATTGAGTCAAATAAAGGATTAAATGGGAGATAAAACGCTTCTAAAATATTAGTTATCGATATACAATCACAATTTACAAGAGCCCAATTGGATTCTTCTTAAGATAACACAGAATAATACAAGAGTAACATAAAATAACACAAGAATAACACGGAATAAGACAAAAGTAATACAAGAATAACACAATAACACAAGAGTAACACAGAATAACATAAGATTAACAAAAGAGTAACACAAGAGTAACACACGAATAACACAAGAGTAACACAAAAATAATACATTAACACAAGGGTAACACAGAATAACACAAGAATAATACAATAACAAAAGAGTAACATAGAATAACATAAGAGTAACACAGAATAACATAAGAGTAACACAAGAGTAACACAAGAATAACACAAGGGTATCACACAATAACACAAGAATAATACAATAACACTAAAGTAACTCTACAATAACACTAAAATAACAGTACAATAACCCTAGAGTAATACTATAATAACAATACAATAAGACTAGAGTAACATCATAGTAATAGTAGAGTAACACCCAATTAACAGTACAAAAACACTAGAGTAACTCTATAAAAAAAAGTATAGTAACAGTAGAGTAACACCAAAGTAAAAGTAGAATAACCATACTAGAGTAACACTACAATAACACTATAGTAACTCTACAATAAAACTATAGTAACAGTACAATAACACTAGAGTAACATTATAATAACAAAAGAATAACATTAGAGTAACATTATAGTAATAGTAGAGTAACACCCGAGTAATAGTACAAAAACACTAGAGTAACTCTATAACAACACAATAGTAACATTGGAGTAACACCAAAGTAAAAGTAGAATAATAACAATACTAGAGTAACACTACACTAATACTAGAGTAACTCTACAATAACACTACAGTAACAGTACAATAACACTAGAGTAACACTATAATGCTCTATATTTTGAATTATTCAATTTTATGCTCTATATTTTGTCGTCTATGCAGGAGTCGAACCCACACCCTTGTGTCGTAGCACAATGGTCTACCATTTTGAGCTAATAGACGTTGTAATTCATATAATCCCATTGCAAATATTCTTGTTGATACATTTGCGTCATTAGAATAACAGAATTATACCATAACAATAGAAATTAGATCATAACAAGCTCCCAGTCAAATGTCGTCACATTAGTCTGTCATTAAGCCTCACATAAACAATCTCCAATTTCATTTCAAATAACCAACGAAGTAGTATAATCATAGCTCATCTTCATCGCGATACTGAACCAAGTTCAATCCGCGTGCTCCTTCGACAAGTAGGAGTTGTGAACAACAACCCGCTACTCTGCTCATGTCGTTGAAATGGCAGCACTTAGACCACCTCGAGACGATGCCTAAATCAACACACAACACCACCATACTCAGCAAACGTAACTGAACACACATAAAAAAATGCTCAAAAAAATAAAAATAAGCTCGAAAAGATAAGATATTGATCAAACCTTGAGGTTGCATTTTAAAAAAGGACGAATAAAAGAGATAACAAACTCCACTAATCAATCAAAGGTTAACACAAGTACACCATAATCAAGCTGATCGTTTCGCAAAAACAATTTCAGAATCCATCTCAACTTGGAAGCATCACTTAATTAACAAACCTGCTTCCAAAACAACTCAGAATAATATCAACAATCAAAAATCATCCCAATTTCGATCAAATGATCATTGAACAGCGAAATTAAGCATGTTAAAATGCTCAAATTGAAAAAAAAAACTAGATGAAAATATGCAATTGAGAAAGGAGAAATGAGAACTCACATCTTTGTATTGGATAAAGCTGAGGTCGTCGTGGTAAGAGACGATGAGATGAGAAGATTCGAGAGGTAAGATGAGTCGAACAAAATGCATTGGTTCAGACCTCGTTAGATCCATGCGAGCATCACTATACCTCTTATAAATCTAAAAATGATGATTTTGATTCAGAAAACGTCATTGCTTGTCGGCTGAAATTTCTACATCGGTGATGAAGACGATCGAGATGATTGAACGATCGTGCTGGATCGGAGGAAGGAGCAAGTATAGGAAAAAAGATTGATGTTGGAGTGGCACACCGGCGTTGTATGTTTCGAAGGTCCGACGATGATGATGGAGAAAGGAGAGATGACGTTTGATGATTTATTTATTTATTGTGTTAGTTTTAATATTTGGGGTTTTCTTTTTTGTTGAGTGGAGTGACTAGTGAGAGAGGAAGTTTGTAGGGTTTGATTTGTTAAGCTAATTACAGTAATATGAGCTGATAAGTGATATTTTGTATTGATTTATCCCCCGTTTTAGCTCGATTTCTATACGATTTATGCACTTTGTTAAGTGATTAACGAGCTAATACTGCTATTCTAGTTGTTTTGCGTGTTTTGACTCGTTTTATAGGAAATGAAGCGGTTTTGCTATATTTTCCTACTTTATGAAGCAAAGACACTAGGATACGAGTTTTCAAGGTATTGATGATAGCCAGTTTACGACTTGACTACAATTCCGCTACATCTTTCCTCGAATGGACTCAATTTAGATTTTTGGCTTTGAACACTAAAAGAAAACTCAACCCAAGTCAAGAGAAGATCAGCCCAAGCCCAATTCCGTAATGCGTTGACCAAAGACTAAGGCATAGGATTCCGTGCCTAAGATGAAAAGACGGAAAATTCCATTTACACAAAAACCCGATCGGATTGCATGATACCCGATCGGGTATTTCTGCAGGAAGACGTTACTTGGCTCTTCTTCAATCCGAGCTTAAATGGGAGGTTTAATGCATTGACTAGGGTACGAATAAGCAAGAGGATCAGCAGCCATGCAGTCTTATAAAAGCCAATGATCATTACACACAATAATCATCTTTTATCTAATCTTTTATCATATATCTTTTTATCATCAACTTTTACAATAATCTAATAATCTATTATCATTTCTTTAGCACACTTTCTTACAAGTTTTTATAGTTTTCTTAGTATTTCGTTAGTGTTTACTTAGCTTTTGTTATTTGGTTGGATATTTGTTCTTACTTTCGTTCTTACATTCTCATATTCCGACTTGGTAATTCTCTAATCTTGATTTACTTATGCAATTTTAATCACCATGGACTATAATCTCACTAGTGTTATTTTCATAATATTGTTGTTATTAGGAAATCAACCTAAAATTAATCTAGTTAAAACCAAAGTATTATTTAGCATGCCACACTATAATTTACGTAATCATATAATCCTAAAATTTGTCATTAGAATCATTGTTAACATAATCACCATGATCACTTTAGTATTTACATTTCATAGTCTAATTTCATATATCTTTTTCTTATTAATCTACTTAATCACATAATCACATAGATTAGATTAATTCTAATATTGTAAAATTATAATTTTGTAAATAAAATAAATAGAGTTGTAATACTTGAAATGAATTACGAGTGAAATGAATTATAAGAAGAGTAGTTACCAATTGAACCATCTAAATTGTTTCTTCCTTTGGTCGTGTCAAATTCTATAACTTTGTTTAGTGGCCATAAGCAATTGTTTGTATTAGTCATTTCTATCTTTATGACGAGAGTTGGGATAGGAATTAGGACTGTCAATAGGGGTTTAGTGACTTAACCATGTTGAAAGGACGTTAGGACCCACTAAAAGGTCGGTACGAATCCGGAAGGAATATACCGCTACAAGGCCTAAACAATCATAAGTAGTTCTAATATTGGTATCTATGAAACTTTTAATGAGTTTTACAAGTATTTCTCTTTCACTATATCAACTTGATTAGTTAGTTTACTTTATCGTTTTAAATAGTTTATTTCGTTGTCATTTTATTTCTATTATTAGATAGTTTTTTTTACCGCATTAGATAGTTTATTTCGTTGTTATCTAGTTATTTTACTTTATCGTCTTTACATTCTCGTTCCTAGTTAGTTTATTTTATCGTCTTTCTATTCCCGTTTTTAGTTAGTTTACTTTATTTTTATTGTCCTGTTTATTAGTTTAGTTAGTTAGATTTTTAATATTGTCATTTAAATACCGTCTTTAGTTAGAAATTAGTTGTCAATATTCAGATCAGAGGACTTCCCCGATCGGGTACGTGACAACCCGATCGGGTAAGTAGTCTGTTCTGGGTTTTTTGTTTTGCAATTTACATATTTGTTCTTACATATCGTCATTTATATTCTTGTCATTTCATTTTATGTTAATAGTTTAGAAAAACAACTCAAGTGACTCGATTTTAAATGAAAACCAATCCATAGCAATTCATAAGTAACACGTACTCCCTGAGGATCGACACCCTACTTCCCTAATTACATTCCTTATGTTGTTAGCCTAGTCCGGGTAAATTATTTTTGTTTCGGGACCGCGACAGATCCGATCAAATTTTGGCGCCGTTGCCGGGGAGAGCGGTTTTGTTTATTTATGTATTGTTGGTTTTTATTCCTACCATTTTTAGGTGTAACCGTACCTAATTCATTTCTAACTTTCTCTTTTGTGTTTTTCTTGTAGGTTGACAAAATGGTGCTAACTAGAGAAGATACAAGGTACTGGGTTTTTGAGCTTGCCAGTGGGATCCTAAGGGTCCATTTGACTTTGATTGCTCTCATAGAGGGAAATCAATTTAGTGGAAAACAAAACGAAAACCCGTCTCATCATCTTCAAACCTTTTGCGAACTTTGCCAAACCTTTATGAGGGAGGGAATCATGCAAAATGAAATTAGAGAAACACTTTTTCCTTTATCACTAAAGGGAGAAGCAAAATGGTGGTTCACCCGTCGCTTAAAGGAAGCAACAAGACCTATGCAGTGGAAGGAGATTGTCATCGCTTTTCACCGTAGGTTCATAAGCAATTTGTCAAACCTATCAACCAAATCACAAAAAGAAATAGGGGAAGGTTCACAACCCAAAGGGGGAGAGCGAAAGAAGAGTCGAGTGGAAACTTCGAATGAAGTTGACACTACAATTTCCTTAGCTTGTCCTAGTCAATCCAATGAAACCACCCCAAAGAGCACTTCATATCGCCCCAAAGTTTTTCACCCATTTACCCCAATAACAACACCATGTGAACTTTGTGGTGGGATAGGGCATATTCCTCAACGATGTGGGAACAAACTCACAACCTTAAACCCTTTCCACCCACGAGTTTATCAAGCCCAATCTATTCATACACCACAATACTCATCTTTTCAAAACGGTTTAGTAAATGCCAAGTTGAGAGAAGTATGTCAAGCCCAAGAATCCATGTGTTCTGCCTTAGGCTCACTTACTTCAACCATCTTGTCCCTTCAAAAGAGAGTAGATGATTTGACCCTATTGAGTTCTAGCCAAGCCTCCCAAGAAAGTGAAGAACCATTGATAATCACAATCGGTGATAAACCTTTCGAGAATCCTTTTGGGAAGGGTAAGAACTCCATCAAGGATGAAGAATGAGATTGCCATTGGTGTTGGCAAAAAGGTAAATGAGGAAACTTCAAGGATGAATCCAGCTACTAGGAGCTAAAATCCCCTCATAAGGCTTAAGGGGGGATGGAACAACAAAGTCTAGCATGACTCAAAATGCGCTTGTCGGGAGGCAACCCGTCTTTTTCTTTTCTTTTTCTTTATGCATTCTTTTTCTTTTACTTATTAGACAATGATTTTTATTTTGGACTATTATATTTGGACTCTATATTTTTGGATTTTATATTGTAATAGTTAGGAACACTTTCTTCTTTTTGCTTGTTATTATGCATATTTCGTCAATAGATTTTCGTACTTAGAATCGGAGGACCTATTGAGACAAGACGAAGCTATCCTTGGCACAAGATGTCAAGATTACTAAGGTTAATAAGTATGTTCAAGGACATAGCCAAAAGGTAAGAGCAAGTGGCAAAGAAAATAGACACAAAATCCGAAGCAGCAGGTTTCCCCGATCGGATCCATGTCTACCCGATCGGGTAAATGGTCTGTTTCGTGTTTTACTCTATTTTCTTCTATAAAACCCATTTGCTACCCTTTTGCTTACAACTTTATACCCGTGTTCTTCAATCTAAAAGCTGAAATTTTCTCTAAACCCTCAATTCTTAGTCTATTCTTGCAAAATTTGTTCCTATAGTTCATCAAGGGCAACTACTAATCATCATCAAGTAAGTTATTTCTACTTTAGTTACTTAAATCTCTCTATATTTTTCAGAAATCCAACATAAACAAACCCTAACTCCAATTTGGGGGTTCTTGATTTTGATTGTAAAACTTGTTTAATTTGGATATCTAATGATTCTTACATGCTATAGAGTGAATTCTAGTGATTAATTAGAATGATTACTTTGATTTGGATGTTTATTTGCTAATTTGGATGCTCATCTTTACTTTATGCTAAGAACTTTTATTTAAGTAATAGTATGATGCTTGAATTCATGCCTTATACTATGAACTTATGATCTTATGATGATAATTTAGCATTAGTACCTTAGGTAGTAGCCAAATTCATGATTCAAGTATATGTTGCTCACCTAATTAACATTTTGCTATGCTTATGACATCCATTTGTGCTTAAAAGATAGCATGACAATGTTTTACTAGGGTCACTATACTTGGATTTGTGCTTAAGGCTTAGTATTCTAACACTTATGCTATCCACTTGTGTTTACAAATGAAGTGTTTTAATACTAGTTATTTGTAGAGAATGGCACCTTTACTAAGGAAATCAAAGAGGGCAAGAACCTCCACTCAAGGAGAGAGTAGTAGAGCACAAGAGGAGGATATTGAAATGCTTGATGCTAATGAACAACCCGAGAATCAAGGGAATGCTATGCATGATCCTAGCTTCCCGGATGTACAATTTAGCTCACATGAGCAATGGCAAAAATGGTGCGTACTTAAAAGCAAAGGTATGAGGGCTACCAAGTTCCTCAATGTTTCTTCTTTAAGGCATATGAAACTTCTTGAGCATGTTAAAGTGTTGTTTAGGGGTCTAAGTATGAGTGCTAGCATGAACTTTAGTGTAGTGTAAACTACTAAGGTTCACAAGTTTTAAGTGACTTGATCAGCTTGACTCAAACTGAATACAAAATCAAGTAACAAGGGGTGTTGTTTTAGTGATTGTGAGTTATTTTAGCTGAAAGATACAAGGATATGACTTGGATACAGTCCTCTACAGCAAAGCACAAGAGAAAAAGGATTCAAGACTGGTTTTAGAGACAGTTTCAAGTGCTACAGCAAAGCACAAACACCATAAACTAACCTCAACAGCAAGTAAGTTAAACCACAGCAAAGCACAGGTATAACTTGACTCACAATACAAGGCACTGATCAAACACCTTGGAGATGTATCAGGCTTGTTTCAAACTACAGCTCTTAGCACAAGTTTGATAACATTGAGTGATTTCTCAAAGTTTAATTCATTCATTCATAAAAGTCTGCCTACAACAGTCATACAAGACCCCTTTATATAGAGAGGTTGATATCTTGTGAGCCATTAGATGTATGGATCATCCAAGGGCTAGCTTAGGATCTAAACTACTTCTACTGACACTAATTAAGAGCCTCACAATAGGACGAGCTCAACAACTAATAAGAACAGACACAAGACACAAAAGAAAAACAGACTGAACAAAAGCAAATAAAGCAGTTTTGGATTTTTCCTGAAATGGAAATCTGTTGCTCTTGTTGTCTTGCTGCCTTGCCTGGGTGTGTTGCTGCTCCTTGGGACTCTCTATTCTTATTATAACTTAGATAAGACCTGCCTTGGACGATGACAAGTTGACTTAAACAAAAGGAAGCCACAATCTGACATGTACCTTCTCTGTTTTAGTTGTTTGCTGGACTCTAACTTGGGGTGTCTGTTTCATGAATTTTTACTAGACTTCAAAAGGGTTTGTCCTGGGCAAACTTGTAGCTTAATGGGTTGGCTTGATGGTAGGCCATGGTGGGGGTGGTTGGGATGCCCTGGTGTACCTCCTAGATACAGGGTTTGTGAATTGGTCTGTCTGGCCTGAAGGGTTTTGTGTCTGTCTTGTGTGGGTAATGTGGGTTGTATTGGGGCTTGGCATGGGTTGTTGAGTCTTGGACTGTCTTCTTCATTGGGGTGGCTTGGCTTGGGTTGTTCTTGACTTGTCATAACTTGTTGTTTAGCCCTTGTAACTCGAGCTTCCATCTGAGGGGTCAAGCTTGTCTTGTATGTGGTTTGATCATCAAGACCCCTTGGGTGAGCTCCTGCTGCAGCCTCCCCAGGTTGAAAAGGGCTTGACCTCAAGCCTATGTCTTCCTCCCCCTCAGAGTCTTCATAGAAGGGACTGAGATCTCCCACATTGAATGTTCCATGGACTGCATACTCTCCTGGTAGATCAATTTTGTAGGCATTGGGACCTATCTTCTCTGTGACTTGAAAAGGACCATCTGCCCTGGGCTCTAGCTTGTTCTTTCTCTTGGAAGGGAACCTCTCTTTCCTTAGGTTGATCCATACTAGGTCTCCTGGTGCAAAGTCTTTCTTGGTCTTAGGAACCTTGGCATTCTTTTTGTATAGATCATTGGCTTTCTCAATTTGCTTTCTGACTGATTCATGGAGTTTTAGCATTTGTTCCACCCTCTTCTTGGCATCATAGTGGACCTCTGACCTGCACACATTAGACAAACTCAAAGGCATTAAGGGGTTAGTACCATAGACCACTTCAAAGGGGGAGTGGCCTGTGGCTGCTGATGGAGCTCTATTGAAAGAGAACTCTGCTTGAGCCAACTTCAAGTCCCAATCCTTGAGAGATTTGCTGACTATACACCTCAAGATTCTTCCCAAGGTCTTGTTAGTCACCTCAGTTTGGCCATCAGTTTGAGGGTGATGGGAGGTACTAAACAATAACCTAGTGTTAAGCAGTTTCCACAATGTCCTCCAGAAATGGCTCATAAACTTTGTGTCTCTGTCAGACACAATGGTCCTTGGAACTCCATGTAACCTCACCACCTCATCAAGGTATAGCTCTGCTACACTCACAGCATCCTCAGTCTTCTTGCATGCAATGAAATGTGCCATCTTACTGAACCTATCCACAACCACCATGATAGAATCCTTCCCTCTTGCTGTCCTAGGCAATGCCATTATGAAATCCATACTAACATCCTCCCAAGGCCTACATGGGACTGGTAGGGGAGTGTAAGGTCCTGCTTGGAAAGAACTCTTGGCCTTTTGACAAACTCCACACCTTCTGAGCACTATTTGAACTTCTCCCATCATCTTAGGCCAATGGAATTGATCTTGTAGTATGTCCACAGTTTTCTGAACCCCAAAGTGTCCTCCAAGGCCACTTCCATGAACCTCCTTAATCAATAGATTCCTATAAGATCCTCTGGGAACACACAGCTTGTTTCCTTTAAATAAGAATCCATTTTGCAAAGTGTAGGGGGAATCAATGGTTCTTGTTCCCTCTTTCTGTGCCAACCAATCCTCTGCAAAGTCTGGATCTTCTTGATACATATCCTTCATGAACTCAAAACCAAGAACCCTTTGCTCCATAGTTGATAGCAGAGTGTATCTCCTAGACAATGCATCAGCCACCACATTTTGTTTGCCCTCCTTGTACTTGCTAGAAAAGGTGAATGACTGAAGGAACTCCACCCACTTAGCATGTCTGTGACTGAGCTTATGCTGGCCTCCTATGTACTTCAATGCCTCATGATCAGAGTGTAAGACAAAAGGTTTGGGCTTCAGGTAATGACTCCAATGCCTCAGAGCTCTGACAAGAGCATAGAACTCTTTATCATATGTAGAATAGTTTAGCTTGGCACCACTTAGCTTCTCACTAAAGTAGGCTACAGGTTTCTTCTCTTGGATGAGGACAGCTCCAATTCCCACTCCACTTGCATCACATTCAACCTCAAAAAGGCAATCAAAGTTTGGCAATCTTAGGATAGGTGCACTGCACAAGAGCCTCTTCATGTGTTTGAAAGCCTGCAAAGCATTCTCAGTCCAAGTGAACTCTCCCTTCTTCATGCACTCAGTGAGAGGTGCTGCAATGGTGCTAAAGTCCTTAATGAATCTTCTGTAAAGGATGCTAAGCCATGGAATCCCCTTACTTCTGTAATACTCCTAGGGATAGGCCAAGACTGGACTGCCATGATCTTGTCTTGATCAACTGAAATGCCTCTACCAGATACCACATATCCTAGAAACTTGACTTCCTCAGTCATGAAGGTGCACTTCTCAAGCTTCCCAAAGAGCTTGCTCTCCTTAAGTATTTCAAACACAGCCTCAAGATGCCTCAAATGATCATCCTTGCTCTTGCTGTAGATGAGGATATCATCAAAGTATACCACCACAAATCTCCCTAGGCAAGGCCTAAGCACCTCTGTCATCAACTCATGAAGGTACTTGGGGCATTTGACAGGCCAAAGGGCATGACAAGCCACTCATAAAGGCCATGCTTTGTTTTGAAGGCTGTCTTCCACTCATCTCCTTCTCTGATCCTCAATTGATGGTAACCTTGCCTCAAGTCAATCTTAGAAAAGAACCTTGAGCCACTTAGCTCATCCAACATGTCATCAAGCCTAGGTATAGGGAACCTATACTTGACTGTGATGTTGTTGATAGCCCTGCTATCTATGCACATCCTCCAAGTCCCATCCTTCTTGGGAACCAACAATGCAGGCACAGCACAAGGGCTTAATGACTCCCTTACAAACCCTTTACTCATCAACTCTCCAACTTGCTTTTGTAGCTCTTGTGTAGCCTTAGGATCACATCTGTAGGCTGGTCTATTAGGTAGTACAGACCCTGGCACAAGGTCTATTTGGTGTTCAATCCCTCTCAAAGGGGGTAAGCCATCAGGAAGTTCCTCTGGAAACACTTCCTTGAACTGATCAATGAGGGGCTTAACATCTGCAGGGATCACCTTAGACTCCTCTTCCTGAACTTCTTTTGATAGCAGCATTACTATAGGTTGCTCCTCACTACACTCCTTGACCATTGCTGACTCAGATAGAAATACAACTCCACTCAAATCCTCAGCCATACTTGGACTCCCATAGCTCTTCTGGTGTGGTGGCAAGGGGGCTAATGTCACCTTCCTGCTCCCATGCTTGAAAGAATATGTATTGCTTCTTCCTTGGTGTATGGAGCTTTTATCAAACTCCCATGGCCTTCCTAATAGCAAGTGACAGGCATCCATTGGAACCACATCACACAATACTTCATCCTTGTACACACTGCCAATGGAGAAAGGGACCATGCATTGCTTATCCACCTTAACCTCTGCTCCCTTACTCAGCCATCTCAACTTATAGGGGTGAGGGTGATCTTGAGTGCTCAACTTCAGCTTATCAACCATAGTAACAGAAGCCACATTGGTACAACTACCTCCATCTATAATAAGGTTACAAACCCTCCCTTGTATGGTACATCTGCTCCTGAAAATGAGGGACCTTTGATCCTCCTCCAAAGGTATCTGTTGTGAATGCATTACTCTCCATAGGACTAAGCTGTGGCCTGTGTCAGGGAGTGCCACTATTGCCTCCTGACTAGACTCTTCTTCCTCACTCACCACTTCTTCAACCTCAGGCTCATCCCTCTCATACTCAACTAGACCCTCTTTCTCCCAAGCCTCAACTTCCATTATGGTTAAGGTCTTCTTAGAAGGGCAATCCTTCCTGAAATGTCCATAGCCTTGACATTGGAAGCACCTAATTCTGTTCTCAGTCAATGAAGTGCTTGGCTTTTGACCCATGATGCCCTTACCCTTGTCTAAGGTAGGTGGGGGTGCTGTCTTAGGGGTATCCATTGATCTAAACCCACTATAAGGTCTGGTTTGAAAAGGCCTAACAGGTTTTGGTGTAGCAGGCTTAGTCTTCCCTATCTTCTCAATTCTCAGAGATAGGTTGACAACATCATCAAATGACCACAGAGGTTGCATCCTAACCTTGTTAGCAATGTTCTTATCTAGACCCTCTAAGTACCTAGCAATCCTTTGCTCAGGTTTCTCATTTATATCACATTGTAAGGTGAGTTGTTCAAACTCCCTCAGATAAGATTCAACAGGTTTGTCTCCTTGTTTCAACTTAGATAACTTGATAAACAGATCCTGGGTGTAATCCTTAGCAACAAATTTGTCTAACAGTTTCTTTTTCAGTTTAGTCCAAGACTTGATGGGTTCCTTACCCTCCCTAGCCCTTAACCCTTTCATAGTCTCATACCAAAGGGAAGCATACCCTTTCAGTTTAAGGATGGCTACTTTAAAAGACTTGGAATCATTGTATCCCTTGTATTCAAAGATCCTTTCTACTTCTCTAAGCCATTCTAATAAGTCATCAGGATTAAGACTACCAGAAAACTCAGGGATATCTACCTTAAGATGTTTGTCTGTGTTCCTGTGGATGGAAGCTCTGCTTCTTGTTGAGTCATCTGAGTCTGGATACTCTTCATCATCAGGTGGCCTTCCTCTGCCTCCTCCTTGGCCTCTTCCACGACCTCTACCTCTTCCTCCAGCAAGCAAATGGTTGCCTATAACCTGGTCCAAGGTTCTGGTTAGGGTGGTTACAATCCCAGCCAGATCCTCCATCCTTGCTTCTACTCCTGCTAGTCTCTCTTCACTCATTGGGCTATTTTTGTGTTTTTAAATGTAGTTAGGGAAAATGAACTCACTAAGACTCTCAACCAAAGCTCTGATAACCAATTTGGAGTGTAAACTACTAAGGTTCACAAGTTTTAAGTGACTTGATCAGCTTGACTCAAACTGAATACAATATCAAGTAACAAGGGGTGTTGTTTTAGTGATTGTGAGTTATTTTAGCTGAAAGATACAAAGGATATGACTTGGATACAGTCCTCTACAGCAAAGCACAAGAGAAAAAGGATTCAAGACTGGTTTTAGAGACAGTTTCAAGTGTTACAGCAAAGCACAAACACCATAAACTAACCTCAACAGCAAGTAAGTTAAACCACAGCAAAGCACAGGTATAACTTGACTCACAATACAAGGCACTGATCAAACACCTTGGAGATGTATCAGGCTTGTTTCAAACTACAGCTCTTAGCACAAGTTTGATAACATTGAGTGATTTCTCAAAGTTTAATTCATTCATTCATAAAAGTCTGCCTACAACAGTCATACAAGACCCCTTTATATAGAGAGGTTGATATCTTGTGAGCCATTGGATGTATAGATCATCCAAGGGCTAGCTTAGGATCTAAACTACTTCTACTGACACTAATTAAGAGCCTCACAATAGGACGAGCTCAACAACTAATAAGAACAGACACAAGACACAAAAGAAAACAGACTGAACAAAAGCAAATAAAGCAGTTTTGGATTTTTCCTGAAATGGAAATCTGTTGCTCTTGTTGTCTTGCTGCCTTGCCTGGGTGTGTTGCTGCTCCTTGGGACTCTCTATTCTTATTATAACTTAGATAAGACCTGCCTTGGACGATGACAAGTTGACTTAAACAAAAGGAAGCCACAATCTGACATGTTCCTTCTCTGTTTTTAGTTGTTTGCTGGACTCTTAACTTGGGGTGTCTGTTTCATGAATTTTTACTAGACTTCAAAAGGGTTTGTCCTGGGCAAACTTGTAGCTTAATGGGTTGGCTTGATGGTAGGCCATGGTGGGGGTGGTTGGGATGCTCTGGTGTACCTCCTAGATACAGAGTTTGTGAATTGGTCTGTCTGTGCCTGAAGGTTTTTTTGTCTGTCTTGTGTGGGTAATGTGGGTTGTATTGGGGCTTGGCATGGGTTGTTGAGTCTTGGACTGTCTTCTTCATTGGGGTGGCTTGGCTTGGGTTGTTCTTGACTTGTCATAACTTGTTGTTTAGACCTTGTAACTCGAGCTTCCATCTGAGGGGTCAAGCTTGTTTTGTATGTGGTTTGATCATCAAGACCCCTTGGGTGAGCTCCTGCTGCATTTAGCTATGAGACTTTCCCCCAATTAACTCTTGAATTTTTGAGCTCTTTCGAGTTGCATCGGTCTAGAAATAGAAACACTATGCCCCAAGTTCGGTTTCGTTTGTTCAATGATGATTATAGTATGAACTTGGAGAACTTTGCTGGTTATTTTGGTCTCACCACTGCAAACACGGTTATCTCACCTCCGGAAAGCTTTGATGTTAGCCTGCTTTGGAGTGCTATTTCGACTTACCCTGTCTCTCGTTGGGACCATGTCCCACACCAACATATACATCATCCCGCCATTAGAATCTGGCAAAGATTCATGGGATGAACCTTTTTGGGTCGTGCTGAACCTCATTTGGTGAGACGAGTAGAGTTAAAAATGTTAGGAGGATTTTTGAATGTGGATGGTGATGTACCATGGTCTGTTAGTATACCGTATCATTTTGTTGTTCAGTTGAGCAAAGCTGTTAATCCCAAGAACACAGCCATTGTTGTAACAACCCGAAAAGTACTCAATTTGTCCAGTAAAATATCTTAAGGATACTTTTCAGTCTGTTTAAGTTTTAAAGTGGAATTTATTGTTTCCAGTTGAATTTTGAAATTCCGAGTTCGTATTTGGAATTTTTGAGAGATTCCATGAGAATCCCGTTTTTAAGTCAACTTTGACTTTCGTTGACTTTTTCGACTCTTTGACTTTCGTTGACTTTTTCCGATTCGCCTTATAAGTTTGAAGACCGAAATTTTATTTAAAAAAATTATATTTTTAATTTATTTTTATTAAGATTTATTATGATTTATCATAATTTAATATAATTATTTTGAATTTATTCGGAATTTAAAGAATAACTTTTACGGTTTTTAACCGAACATCATTTAACTATTTCCGAGTCATCGTAAAGCGCGAAACGAAACCGAAACTC
>JAIUZE010034159.1:0-13815 GCA_022085475.1 Heliosperma pusillum | reverse complement strand
CAAGAAAAGTCAATGACGACTTTTAAAAGTCAAGAAAAGTCAAAGACGACTTAAAAGTCAAGAAAAGTCAAAGATGACTAAAAACAGTCTTTTCATGAAATCTCTCAGAAATTCCAAATACGAACGCGGAATTTCAACATAAGACTCGGAACAAAAATTTCTATTTTAAAAACTTAAGTTCTACTGAAAAGTGTTAGTAAATATTTTTACTAGAAAAATTGGGTACTTTTCGGGTTGTTACAACTGGGCTCAGAATGACTAGCAATTTTAGGCATCCTGCAGAGAAATTACAGCCGCAGCAGGTTCAAATGGTCCTCTTTTGAGGATTTATACCTGCAAATACTAAACACTAACTCAAATATGAGAACAGCCTCAAGGAATAAATTCCTTGAGACCAGAGACAAACTAAAGAAAGATACAAAATTACACCGTCTCCCCGGCAACGGCGCCAAAATTTGATACGGCTATCGCAACCCTATCAAAGATAAAACCTAACGGTCTCAACAAATGCAGTAGAGGCAGTCGGGTATCGAATCCACAGGGAGAGGGAATCCTATAACTTGCTAAGTCTGCCAAGGTAACACAACTGGGAGTTTGTTTAAATGATTTTTTAACACTACAAAAGAAAAGGGAAAGAGAAATAAAGAGCGAAAAACAGAAAGAAGAAGAACTAGGATCGTCGGTTCCCCATGGCATCTAGGGTCAGGATAGAAATCAAAGTAGAAACTAAACAGGTTTGTGGGTAGTGAAAAGGTCCTCTCGGTCCGCTATTCGCCTTAAGATATACTAACTTTGCTCTCGCCCTCATTAGCATAATCCCAAAGTTCATCACTGGTCTGCCCTCTTCCAATCTCTCGATCTAGGTCAAGGGGGTATCAAGTCAATCAATTGAATGCGTTGACTCAAGCAATTAAAAGCTATTAAGTATGAAGAGTGCTTCCAAACCTTATCTAAAGACTACTAATAAATTCATCTTACCTAAGCCACGGTTCCCCTAAATCCTAGCAAAGGAATTAGCTACGCATAATAGAAAGAAGAACAACAACAATAACAAATAAGGAACAAAAAGACATAGAGAAATAATTAATTGAATTCAAGAACAATAATACCGAATTGGAAAGGAGAAGAAAGTCAGAGGAAGCCCTCCAATTCAGATCCAAAATTCACAGTCAAAAGTAAAAGTCTAGGGTCTAAAATTGCTGTCTAGTCTCCAGTCTAAAGTCCGGAGAGATGATGCTATTGTTACGTAGTTTCATCCTTAAGTACAATAACAAAATACAAGGCGTCCACACTATTTCGCGAAGCCCATCAATATAAAACCACTTGATCGAGTAGAAATTGTTGTCCAAACCACTCGATCGAGTGGTAGCAGTGCTCGATCAAGTAAATGCCCAAATCCAGCAGCTCGATCGAGTGGATTGGTTACTCGATCGAGGTCTTCTAATCAAAGAGGTGGTCGATCGAAGGATTTTGTACTTGAACGAGAGTTTTGCTCATGGATTGCATTCTTCCATTCCTTTAACACGGCTTCACGCATTCCGAGATACCAAGATTCCTTTCCGACTCACTTATGCATGCTTGAGGAGCTACAAAAAATGGCTAGTTTTCCGTCATTCTGGTTCACATATGCAAATATTACAAAACAAACCAAAGTAGACTATTCGAGGGATATTTGTAGTGTAACACTACTAAATGACCATGGAAATGCGTGAAAATATGGCCTAAAAGGTCTATATAAAATACACGCATCAACGACGTTGTTGGGAAGTGAACGCATAGCGTTGATCGATCCGGCCGTCAAATGTTGTATCCTTGTCAGGTGGTGTCATTGCATGTAGCGTACTTGCTTGTTTATTTTTGACCTCATCTCCGTGCGGGTTTAGCTGGAGGATGATGCTTGTACTCTTTCCGCCCCTTTCGAGCGGGTTTAGCCAAATATAGGTTTCTCGCTTCCGTGTCGGTTTAGCCGGAAGAATCTAGTCTTGGATGCGAGGGTTTATCGCATTTCGAATCGGGAGGGTTTATTCCGAGAGTATGGCCAGGTTTAGACTAGGACCTCCATATTGTGTCGTCCTACCGGGAGGATTAGGGTATTGAGTATACGAAATCTTTATCGTATACGGTTCAAGGGAAATGTTTATCCTGTGAACATGTTTGGTCATACTTGCATAGTGCAGATGCTAGTGCGTGTCATTTATCGTGAGAGTGTGTTTGCTTATGATAGACCAGTTGTTGGATGGAATACTTATAATCGTTGGATGTTTGTAATTTGGTTGTATGATTGAGTCCCTATCCTTCTCAAGCAATTGTCGCTAATGGTGAGATGCAAGCCCTTAGTTAGTATGTGGTTGCCAAGGGGAGTCTTCCCCGAGTCGGTATTTCATGATGAGAACATGATTGACTATTCATATGCTCAGATAATGTTATTACGAAATATTCTACTTATGTTTATCATGATATGTATGTATGCATGTTGATATATGTTTCTATACTTTTTTATATGTGTTTTGATGTGATATGGCTGGGAGAACCCCGAGTTACTCCCCACTGACTGTGGCATTCATGTTTCATAATGAACATGTTGCAGGTTGGTGTTGCATGGGGTATGACGAGTGAGCTAGTGAGCGTTGTACTTACAGCGATTCACCCTTAGCGTTGTAGTTTATATTAGATTATTATCTTAATTGTGTTTTATCAAGGGATCGATGTCCCTTGCATTTAGTAAAGATACAATTTGTATTAACGATTTATTAAATTAAGTTTTGGTTTTATAATATAGTGACATTCGCGGTTTTGCTTTTAAAGTTTTTAAAATCTCGTATTTTGCGCTGCAAATCTATGTGTTTACTTTATTGCTAAATCGCGGGGTGTCACACAATGTGACCCCCAAAGATAGTAATAACATGAGGAACCAACGGCCCACCAAGGACACGATCATAAATCATCCAAGAGGTGGTGTCCTTGCCCAAATTCTTTTTCTTCAGGGCTACTACACTATTAGAAAACCCTTCCGAAGCCTGACTCCAACGACCCTTCTCAACTCGTCTAACCTTAAAGCGTGAGGCACAAGAATCTAATTGCTAAACTCCACCTCCACGTCCTGTCTAACCTCCTCCACATTAGCTCGTTCAAAACCGGAATCAACAACTCGATCGTCCTCCGCAAAGTCATCATCGTTCCACGAATGATGATAAGTGCATAATTATTCATATTTTTACTAGTTATTTTTATACACTTGGAGTCGTCTTTCTTATTATGGGAGCTATATTACATATTTTTAGTAGATTTGGGTTTGAATCATTTGAATATTATTTTTGAGCTGAATATATTAATTTACTTCTAATTTTATTTATGAGGTGATAGGCCATTTCATGTTAGCTCGGAAACCCAAATTGTCCGATTCTCGTTATATAAATCAATTGGGACATCTGTTAGCCATATCTCTCTCATCCGGACTCCAAATGAGTCGATTCAAGTTGCCATAGAAAGCTAAGATAAAGGTCTACCAGTTTTGTGTTTTGGGATAAATCAAATTCTGACAATTAAATGGTGCAAAATCACGTCCAAGTGGACTGACTTCAGCATGCCACTTATTTACTTCACAAACAAGATTATGGTCCACGCAAAAGTCCAAACAAAAATCAAGTTTGGGCCGTGATATCTTAATGAGTGTCTCAGTGAGGAATAAAGGACTGTAAAAGATAAGAAAAGAAATATAAAATGGTCAAGCTCATCTCTATCATCAATAATGAAGTCAAACTCCACAAATATTCAAGAACTTACAGGAAATTGAAGAGGCGGAAAGCATTCTGTCAAGATGATTGACTGTATAGTAACGGCTGCATTCATGAAGCCGATTGAAGACAGAAATAATCATACAGATTTAAGAGGAGTAAATGGAGGTAATTTAAGGATCATATTCTCAATATTTTACCTCCTATATAAACCTCCTTTGGTCTCACAATTGGGGCAAGCAAGCTGAAATCCGAAAATACAAGGGAGTTGAAAGTGAGATTATTAGTACAAGTAAAGGATCTGGGGTTGTAGAAAGACTAGTTCGAGTGGGTGGCTATCTACTCCACGAGAAGGCGGAAATCCGGCTACTTAGCAAGGCGTCCAAACCGAGTTAGAGCTGTGTTTTCAGGACATATTTATAAGTTTTTCTCTACTCTTTATCCCTTTATTTTTACTTGTAATTTTATCTCTATGAACTTGATTGGAAATATTTTGTCCGATTGTTGTTGAGTTTTGTTTAGTTCCGAATTCGTTTTGTTTATCAATTTATATTTGAGATTATTGTTGGTACTCACCCTTAGTTTATGGTTGCTATTGATTAATAAGTTGAGGTGTGATTTTTAGCTAGTATATTATTTGGCCTATACTAGATTTTGTACCAAAAATTAGCAACTAATCGGAATTAGAACTTGCGACATAGTATTAATTTTGGTTGGAGTATAAATTGATCGCATTTAATTTACAATCTAATTGTTTTATTAGACGTGGGTTAATCGGTTTTAAAGCTACTTATCTAAAATTCGTGTGTTCTAATATGCATAGAGTTGGATAAGTAAGGGATAATTTTGTGCTATTACATGATTAGCTATTCCTAATCCCAATTTCTTCTAGTAAAATGAATGCAAGTTTTCTAGATTAAATTGTCAAACGATTCTTTGCCTACTCTAAGTTGAGTTTTGGAATCGGATCATAAGAGGTCAAACAAGAGGAATTTTAAAATTCTTAACATTAACCTCACAAAATGAATCAGCGAAATTAATCAGAATGAATTGGTTTATTGGGCGAATATTCCTACCGTGGGCTTACTTTGATGCTTGTCGTCACTTTTATTTTACTTTTTTCCTGTTTTATAGTCTATGATTTAGAATTTCTAAATGAATCCCCCAAAATATGAACTTGTATTATACCTATTATGCTGTAAGTACTTGTAGAATTGTGTAAGCTAGTGAACTTTAACACATACCTCTCCGTGGGATCGATATCTTACTACCCTATATTACTTGAATTTGAATAGTTTAAATGGATAGTAATGGTTTTATAAATATTAATTTGTGTACTCATAACGACACGTACCAAATTTTGGCGCCGTTGCCAGGGAGGTAATTTGCTAAAATGTTGTTTCATTGTACCAGCTTACTTTATATTTTTTCATATGGAATGTACGAAATTTATCATATATTATTGTGACATGTAAACCTGTTGGTTTATATATACGCGTATTATATGTAGTGTACTATTTTCATGATCTGTTACATTTTAGTGTGTTACGTATTATGACCGTTCTGATATATTAGTTAAGATCTAGCATCTGGATGTGTATATTAGTCATTTTTTTTTAACATTAGACGAATCCTTTATATGGCGTATTTTCATAATTAAAAGTCGTAACTAAGTGTTTTACATTTCAGGTGTATGAACACTCGTCAAAACAAGGCAAAGCTCTTGTATGATTCAGAAATAGAACGAACTGCACGGAGACTTAGGAAATAATTTAGAGAAAGGCAGCAAGAAGAAAAACTCTACTTGGAAATTCTGTTTTTAGAGGAAGAAATGGCCGGAGAGAGAACTTCGAGAGAGCTATCTGCACCAAGTTTAGGAGCGCAGCCATTAAGCATCGTTTTTCCAGAATTGGAGAGGCCTCTCAAACTAAATTCAGGTTTTATCAATCTTTTACCTAAGTTTTCTGGTCGTACTAATGAGAACCCTCAACGTCATTTGCAAGAATTTATCGTTGTATGCTCAAGTATGGAAATTGATGGTATTGAACAAGACCAAATTAAGTTGCGTGCTTTTCCTTTTTCTTTGGTGGATGCTGCCAAAGATTGGCTTTACTATTTACCTGCTGGTTCTGTTACAACTTGGGCATTGTTGGAAACTGCTTTTCTTGAAAAATATCTGCCTGCCAGTAGGATAGGTGTTATTAGAAAAGATATATGTGGCATAAAATAGAGGTCTGATGAGTCTTTAGATGAGTATCGTGAAAGATTTAATAGATTATGTGTTTCTTGTCCATATCACCAAATCAGTAATGAGCTGTTAATTCAATATTTCTATGATGGTTTGTCACTTAAGGATAAGAGTATTATTGATGCCGCTAGTGGAGGTGTGTTAATGAATAAAACTGCCACTGAAGCTAAACAACTTATTGATAACAAGGCTCTTAATTCCCAACAATATAATTCAAGAGAAGATGTTAAAGGAGTTAATGGGGTAGATTTAAGTGTGCTATAAAAAATGAGTTGCAAGAAAATTCACAACAAATTGCCACATTAACCACTTTAATGTCTAAGCTGGTTTCCAACAACTCTCATGCCAATGTGTCTTATGCTGTGAGTGATGGTTCTCCTACGCTTGTTCAAGATGTAAATGCTATGAATGATATTCCTAATTCTTATCAGTAGAAATTTGACCCATTTTCTCCTACATATAATGAGGGTTGGAGGGATCACTCAAACTTTAAGTATGGGCCAACTAGGCCTAACCAATCTTATGGGGCACCTAGACCTTCTTTTTCGAATTCAGCTCAGAATTCACACACTAGTCCATCCCTTGAAGACATGCTGAAACAATTGACCACTCAAATTGGGCAAGTTCATTCTCAAGGTACTCAATACCAACAAAAAACTGATGCGCATTTGCGATAATTGGACACCCAAATTGGCCAAATGTGTACTTCTTTGAGCAATATTGAGTCCAAACTTTCAGGTTCTCTTCCGTCACAACCTTTGCCTAACCCCACTGCAAATGCCAAGTCCATAACTTTGAGGAGTGGGACGCAACTCCAACCACCAGTAATGATTAATGAGGTTGAGGAAGAGTTAGAAGTAGAAGTGAATGGTGATTTTAGGGCTGGCAGTGAGCAAGCAACAGACCAGACCAAGCAAAAATCTAGGAAGAGGAGTGGACCTGACATTTTTGAATATATTAAAACCAAGTCTAACAATAAGATTGATACTTTCAAAACTGCTCCCACGTTCCCTTCTATATTTGCCAAGGCTAAAAAGGAAACACTTGATAATGAGATTCTTGAGACATTTAGGAAGGTTGAAGTGAATATACCTCTTCTTGATGCTATCAAACAAGTTCCTAAATACGCAAATTTTTTTAAAGAACTATGCATTAACAAGAGGAATCTCAATAATGAAAAGGTTAGTGCGGGCGAAAATCTCTCCGTTGTTTTACAAAGAAAAATACCTCCAAATGTAAAGATCCTGGCATGTTTACCATATCCTGTAAAATTGGAAACTCACAATTTGAAAGTTGTATGCTTGATTTGGGTGCGTCCATAAATGTTATGCAAAAAACTATATTTGAGTCTTTGAATCATGGCACTTTGACTAACACTGATGTTGTAATTCAACTTGCTGATCGTTCTTACGCATACCCAATAGGAGTCTTAGAAGATGTTCTTGTGCAAGTAAATGAATTGATTTTTCCAGCAGACTTCTATATTCTTGATATGGGTAACTCATGCGATTCTTATAACGTGCCATTGTTGCTAGGTAGACCTTTTCTCAAAACGGCTAGAGCTAAAATTGATGTTTACGAAGGTACTTTATCATTTGAATTTGATAGAGAGGTAATTAAATTTTCGATCTATGATGCAATGAAGTATCCTTCTAATGTGAACAATGTGAGCTCTATTGATACCATTGATGTTATTGATTAGATTGCACAAGAGTTCTTTGATGAAGAGTATGAGTATGATGTGAACAACTTCACTTTTGAAAATGAAAATGTTAATCTGATAAGTAATAACTCTGATATTGAACATGCTCATTCTAGTGCATCTGACCATGTTACACCTGTTAATTTCAAATCTGATTTTTGTGAAAAAGATGGCATCCTGGACTGTTTTTCAAGTCTTGAAGTGCCCACTGATGCTCCTAAACTGATTCCGTCTGTGAAATGTGCTCCTAAACTAGAGTTAAAACCCCTGCCCATTGGATTAAAGTATGCATACTTGGGTGAAAATGAAACTTTGCCAGTCATTATTTCTAGTTTATTACCTGAGTCACAAGAGAAAAAATTGTTGAATGGTCAATGTGAATATAAAGAGGTCATTGGCTGGACCATAGATGACATTAAGGGGATTAGCCCAACTTTGTGCATGCATAGAATATACCTTGAAAATGATGCAAAACCTGTTAGAGAGTGTCAACGCGGGTTAAATCTTTCCATGATGGAGGTTGTAAAGAAAGAAATTTTAAAATGGCGTGACGCAGGAGTAATATTTTCGATTTCAGATTCAAAATGGGTCAGTCCTATTCATGTTGTGCCTAAGAAAACAGGGGTAATTGTTGTCGAAAAAAGTAAAGGGGAACTAGTTTCAACTAGGGTGTCTAATGGATGGAGGGTGTGTATTGACTATAGGAAATTGAACCAAGCGACCAAGAAAGATCACTTTCCTTTACCATTTATAGACCAAATGTTAGAAAAACATCCCAGACGTTCATACTTTTGTTTTCTTGCTGGGTATTCCGGCTACATTCAAGTCCCCATAGCCCCCGTAGATAAAGAAAAAACTACATTCACGTGTCCATTTGGAACATTTGCTTTCCCGAGAATGCCCTTTGGTCTTTGTATTGCCCCTGGAACATTCCAGCGTTGTATGATGAGTATTTTCTCTGATCTTCTTGATTCTTCCATGGAGGTATTTATGGATGATTTCACGGTTTTTGGCGATAATTTTGATATGTGTCTCCATAATTTATCTCTTGTTCTTAAACGGTGTGTTGAAACGAACCTTGTTTTGAATTTTGAGAAATGTCATTTCATGGTCGAACAAGGCACTGTTTTAGGTCATATTGTTAGTTCTAGGGGGTTGGAAGTTGACAAAGCCAAAGTTGATGTTATAAGTTCCTTGTCGTACCCCACTCACTTGTGTGCGAGAAATTCGTTCATTTTTAGGGCATGCAGATTTTTATAGACGATTCATTAAGACTTTCTCTACTATTGCATCTCCACTTTGTGCTCTACTTGCTAAAAATGTTGTCTTTTTGTTTGATGATAAGTGCAAAAATGCTTTTGATACTTTAAAAGAAAAACTCATATCTGCTTCTGTTATTAGACCCCCTGACTGGTCGTTGCCATTTGAAATTATGTGTGATGCGAGTGATAGAGCGATAGGTGCGGTACTTGGTCAGAAGGTAGGTAAGGAGCCTTATGTAATTTCCTATGCTTCTAAATCTCTTGACCCTGCCCAATGTAATTATACCGTGACTGAGAAAGAAATGTATGCTATGATTTTTGCCCTTGAGAAATTTAGACCGTACTTGCTTGGTAGTCATGTTGTGGTGTATTCAGATCATTCTGCATTAAAATATCTTCTGAAAAAGAAAGAATCTAAGTCAAGATTGTTGCGTTGGATGCTTTTACTTCAAGAATTTGACTTAGTAATCAGGGAAAAAAAGGGCAGAAAATCAAGTAGCTGACCATTTAAGTAGAATTCTCCCTCGAGACGATTGGCCGAACATGATTGATTTCTTTCCTGATAAGAAACTTTATTCTTTATACACTGTAACTACTCCTTGGTATGCGGACATCGACGAACTACTTAGTCACTACTTCTTTTCCGTCTACTTTTTCTAAGGCTAAAAGGGAAAAAATCAAATCTGATGCTAAACATTTTATATGGGATGATCCTTATTTATGGAAATGTTGTAGTGACCAGGTTGTTCGTCGATGTGTGGCTGAAGTTGAGTTGATAAGTGATATTTTGTACTGATTTATCCCCCGTTATAGCTCGATTTTTATACGATTTATACACTTTGTTAAGTGATTAACGAGCTAATATTGCTATTCTAGTTGTTTTGCGTGTTTTGACTCGTTTTATAGGAAATGAAGCGGTTTTGCTATATTTTCCTACTTTATGGAGCAAAGACACTAGGATACGAGTTTTTAAGGAATTGATGATAGCCAGTTCACGATTTGATTACGATTCCGTTACATCTTTCCTCGAATGGACTCAATTTGGATTTTGGCTTTGAACTTTAAGAGGAAACCTCAACCCAAGTCAAGAGAAGATCATCCCAAGCCCAATTCCGTAGTGCATTGACCAAAGACCAAGGCATAGGATTCCGTGCCTAAGATGAAAAGACGGAAAATCCATATTACACAAAAACCCGATCGGATTGCCCAATACCCGAACGGGTATTTCTGCAAGAGAACGTTACTTGGCTCTTCTTCAATCCGAGCTTAAATGAGTACATTAATGCTTTGACTAGGGTACGAATTTGCAAGAGGGATCAGCAGCCATGCATCCCTATAAAAGCCAATGATCATGCAAGCATCCAAGCATCCAATTATCTATTATCATCTTTACATATCTTTTAGCACACTTTATTACAAGTTTTTATAGTTTTCTTAGTATTTCTCTAGTGTTACTTAGCTTTTGTTATTGGATATTTGTTCTTACTTTCGTTCTTATATACTCATATTCCAATTCGGTAATTCTCTAATCTTGATTTACTTATGCAATTTTAGTCATCATGAATTATAATCTCACTAGTATCATTTTCATAATATTGTTGTTATTAGGAAATCAATCTAAAATTAATCTAGTAAAAACCAAAATATTATTTAGCATGTCACATTTTAATTTACCTAATCATATAATCCTAAAAGTTGTTATTAGAATCATTGTTAACATAATCACCATAATCACTTTAGTATTTATATTTAATAGTTTAATTTCGTACATCTTTTTCTTACTAATCTACTTAATCACATAATCATATAAATTAGATTAATTCTAATATTGTAAAATTATCATTGTGTAAATAAAATAAATAGAGTTGTAATATTTGAAATGATTTACGAGTTAAATGAATTAAAAGAAGAGTAGTTACCAATTGAACCATCTAATTGTTTCTTCCTTTGGTCGTGTCAAATTCTATAACTTTGTTTAGTGGCCATAAACAATTATTTGTATTAGTCATTTCTATCTTTATAACGAGATTTCGGATAGGAATTAGGACTATCAATAGGGGTTTAGTGACTTAACCATGCTGAAAGGACGTTCGTTAGGACCCACTAAAAGGTCGGTACGAATCCGGAAGGAATATACCGCTACAAGGCCTAGACAACCATAGTAATTCTAATATTGGTATCTATGAGACTTTTAATTACTTTTACATGTATTTCTCTTTCACTATATCAACTTGATTAGTTAGTTTATTTTATCGTTTTAGATAGTTTATTTTATTGTTGCTTAGTTAGTTTACTTTATCTTCATTTTATTTCTATTCTTAGATAGTTTATTTTATTGTTATCTAGCTAGTTTATTTTATCCTCTTTCTATTCTCGTTCTTAGATAGTTTACTTTATTATTATTGTCTTGTTTATTAGTTTAGTTAGTTAGACTTTCAATATTGTTATTTAAATATCGTCTTTACATAGAATTTAGTTGTTGATATTCAGATCAGAGGGTTTCCCCGATCGGGTACGTGACAACCCGGTCGGGTAAGTCTTCTGTTCTGGGTTTTTTGTTTTGCAATTTACATATTTGTCATTTACATATCGTCATTTATATATTTGTCATTTTATTTCATGTTAATAGTTTAGACAACCATCTCAAGTGACTCGAATCTAAATGAAAACCAATCCATAGCAATTCATAAGTAACACGTACTCCCTGAGGATCGACACCCTACTTCCCTAATTACATTCCTTATGTTGTTAGCCTAAGTGCGGGTAATTATTTTTGTTTCGGGACCGCGACAGAACCGATCATGAGTATCCCTCTACTTTAGAATTATGCCATAGTTTAGAGTCAGGTGGCCACTTTGGGGTTCAGAGGACATCACATAAGGTTCTTGAATGTGGTTTTTACTGGCCTATGGTGTACAAAGATGCTTATATGTTTTGTAAGTCATGTGAACAATGTCAAAAGACAGGTAGTTTGACTAAGAGGGCTGAAATGCCTCAAACTGGAATATTGGTATGTGAGGTGTTTGATGTTTGGGGAATCAATTTTATGGGTCCCTTCCCTTCCTCAAATGGTTATCTTTACATTTTGCTTGTAGTCGATTACGTGTCTAAGTGGGTTCAGGCAAAAGCAACTAAGAAAGATGATGCTAAAACTGTGGTTGAGTTTGTTAAGAGTCACATTTTTAATCGGTTTGGTGTTCCAAAGGCTTTGATTAGTGACCGTGGTACCCATTTTTGTAACAAAACACTTGGGGCTTTATTGAATAAGTATCATGTTGTTCACAGGAAAGGTACTGCATATCATCCCCAATCCAATGGGCAAGCTGAGTTGTCCAACCGTGAGGTAAAATCTGTTTTAGAGAAAATGGTGAATCCGAACAGAAAAAAGATTGGAGTTCTAGGCTCGGAGGTTCTTTATGGGCTTATCGTACATCCTATAAAACACCGTTAAACATGTCCCCATTCCGACTCGTTTATGGGAAAGCATGTCACTTACCTGTTGAACTTGAACACAAATCTTGGTGGATTGTGAAAGAATGCGCTCTAGACTATGATAAGGCTGGAAAGGAGAGGAAGTTACAACTCCAGGAGCTGGAGAAGTATAGGTTAGAAGCGTACGAAAATGCTAAGATCTATAAGAAAAAGACTAAGGCTTTTCATGATAAGATGATAGCCAGGAAAACTTTTACTGTTGGACAGAACGTTTTATCATTTAATTCTCGGTTGAAGTTGTTTCCTGGTAAGTTGCAAAGTAGATGGCTTGGTCCTTTTGTTGTGCTCAATTTTTTTCCTCATGGTGCGGTCGAGATTAAATCTCTCGATAGTAATAAAGTTTTTAAAGTGAATGGGCAGCGCCTTAAACCTTTTTATGAGCTGCCGCAGGTAATGCTTATCCAGGATATCATTTTGGAAGAGCCGTGACAAGGACTCCTACTGTAACACCCGGAAATGTACCCTATTTTTCTAGTAGAAATATTTTACGAAATCTTTTCAGCAAATTTAAGTTTTAATTTAGAATTTAAAGTTTCGAGTTGAATTTACAATTTCCGAGTTCGTATTTGGAATTTCCGCGAGATTCCATGAGAATCCCGTCTTAAGGCGAGTTTGACTTTTCTTGACTTTTAAGTCGTCTTTGACTTTTCTTGACTTTTGAGTCATCTTTGACTTTTCTTGACTTTTGAGCCGCCTTTGACTTTCGTTGACTTTTCCGACTCACCCTTTACTTATACTCCCTCATACTCCCTAAACCTAATTCATTTCCTCACAACTCAATCTCCTCCTTCCTCACCTTAAACACCAAAAAAACCTTGCCTCCTTTTTTATCCGTCTTCAAATCGTCGCTACTCCTTCGTTACTCGCTCAAATTCTCGTAAGTTCGTCTTATTCTTTCCCTCTTAGCTTCCTCTATCCGTATTGGTAATAAAATTACCGTCTTTCTCGTTTTTTAAATTATCCGTCTTTCTCAAGGTGAATGATATTCATCTTTTATTATCTAATTGTATGTAGGTGGAGACTAGGAAGGTTTAGAATCGATTAAAGACGCGTAAAGGTAACGGTGAAGGGTTACTCGATATCATTTACGTGTTTTACATGCTTTATACGCTAGAATTCGTATTAGATTATGATTAGTAAGTTTAGGAATTATGTTATGGATGATGATTGTTATTATTTGATGATTTTTGATGATGATTAGTGATTGTTGATAGTTGTTAGAAGTGAATTATGAAAATTGAAAATGTTTAAATATATGTTGAAGGCTCTCGGGTGATTTGGTAAACATCTCACGGTCGTGAAATAAAAGTCACGGTCGTGAATTGTGCAGTTTACTGCACTGACCCCTTTTCGTAAAATGATCATATCTCCTTCGTT
>JAIUZE010034157.1:8513-109966 GCA_022085475.1 Heliosperma pusillum | reverse complement strand
AGTTGGGTGAAATGGAAGATGAGTTATTATTTTGGGATTTTGAATTTATTAGGGTTTTAGAGAGAGATGAGAGGATAGATATTGTGTGAGATGAGAGAGAAGTAGTTGGAAGAAAAAGCTTATATATTGAATTAGGGTAGATTAGTGATTAATTAGTGAAAAGTAGAGAGATAGTGGTATTAATGACCATTTAGGAGTAACAATCTCAACCATCCATCTCCCTCATCCAATGGTCACAAAGAGGACTCATGGACTCACTCTTTTGGGATGGACTCTCTTGATCCCTTCTCTCTCTCTCTCTCTCTCTATATATATATATATATAGAGAAAGGTTCAAATGAGTCCCTCATATATTTTGAGTCCCTAAGTCCTTCTTTGAGCCTTTAGATCTTTCAATGTGAGTGGTTGAGATTAAAAGCAAAAAACAACCATTACACTAATCTATTACTTATACACTAATTAATTTTTTTTCTCTCTCTAGCTTAAAGTTGATGATATTTTAGCATTTTTATGGTGTAACTTTTGTCTTCAAGTGTAAATTTTGTTTTTCAATAAGTATACGGTTTTACAGTGTAACTTTGATCTTTTACGAGTGTAACTTTAATCCAAAAAAGTGTAACTTTAAACTAAAAACTGTTTTTAAGACACGGTTTGACATTTTACGTATTTTTTAGTGTAACTTTAGCCTTATACGAGTGTAACTTTAATCCAAAATAATGTAACTTTATACTAAAAAGCGATTTTAAGACATATTTTTTACATTTTACGTGTTTTTAGAGTGTAACTTTATCCCTATACAAGTGTAACTTTAATTCAAAATAGTATAACTTTATACTAAAAAGTGATTTTAAGACAAATTTTTGACATTTTACGTATTTTTTTAGCGTAACTTTAAACTTTTACGAGTGTAACTTTAATCCAAAGTAATGTAACTTTATACTAAAAAGCGATTTTAAGACATATTTTTTACATTTTACGTGTTTTTGGAGTGTAACTTTATCCCTATACAAGTGTAACTTTAATTCAAAATAGTCTAACTTTATACTAAAAAGTGATTTTAAGACAAGTTTTTGACATTTTACGTATTTTTAGAGTATAACTTTAGCCCTTAGTAAGTGTAACTTTAATCTAAAATAGTCTAACTTTGTACTAAAAAGTGATTTTAAGACAAATTTTTGACATTTTAAGTATTTTTAGAGTGTAACTTTAACTTTTTACAAGTGTAACTTTAATCTAAAGTAATGTAATTTCATACTAAAAATTAATTTAGTGACAAGTTTTTGATAATTTACGTAGAATGTAACTTAAGCCTTTTACAAGTGTAACTTTAATCCTTAGTAATGTTATTTTATTTTACCAAGTAATTTTATGGCATCTTATTTTGAAAATTTGAAAATAACTAATTTATGGTGTAATTCTAACATTTTCAGAATGTAACTTTACTATACTGAGAGTATAACTTTAGTCATTTATAGTGTTAATTAACTCTTTTACGATTTGAACTTTAGTCATTAATACTGTAACTTTTGTACATTAAGAGTGTAACTTTGGTCCATTGAGAGTGTAATTTTAGTCTTTTAAGGGTGTAACTTCAGTCCATTAGCGACCTCGGTCGCCGTCAACAATAACACCAAATAAAAACCAATAATAACCACAACTTTTTTTGTCATTAAAAATATTGAGATGATACGATTATTTTTTCAAAAATCTACTTTATCTATAGTAGATCTAAGATTAAAATTAACTAAACAAGAAAAAAATGGGATCTAATTATTTGTTTTCAAAATTAATATTACTTTGTAGTATATCTAAAGAGAAAAATAAAGGTAATACTAAATCTGAAAAAAAAAAGTAGATCTAAAAAAATAAAATAAAAACTAATGATAAATTACAACAATGAAAAAGTCAGTAGATCTAAAAAAAAAGAATGAGAATAAAGAAACAACATTGAACAAACCCCAATATTTTCCGGCCAAACAACAGCAACACCACCACATGGGGCGGATCTGGGAGAAAAATAAAAAAAATAAAAAAAATAAAAAAGAGAAAGAAGAGGGCGGTGGTGGTACGGTGTTCGCAGGTGGGAGAGGGTGGGGTTGTGTAGGAGGGCTGTGTAGGTGTAGGGTGGCGAGAATGAGGGTGGAGGGAGGGTGGGCGGTGTTCGCAGGTGGGGGGAGGGTGGGGTTGGGCGGGAGATTCCGACGGTGGTGGTATTGTGGTGGTAGGTGGCCGGTGTCTGGTGTCCAGTGGTGGTTGGTGGTTGTGTATAAGGAAGGAGGGAGGTGGTAGGATGTTAGATCTGAAAAAAAATAAAGGAAAAAAAATAGTGGTGGTCGGTGGCCGGCGGTGGTGATGACGGCGTCATGGCGTCAAGTGGCTGGTGGCGGTGTTGTCGGCGAGGAGGAGGCAGCAGAGTAGGGATCACTAATTTTTTGGAGTTTTTTTTATTTTATTTTGTTGGTTTTGGTGGTGGTTGTTTTAGAGAGAATGATGAGTGAGTTGAGAGAGAATGGAGAAGAGAGTTTTAGAGAGAAGAAGGAGTGATTGTAGAGAGAAGGATGAGTGGATGAAATGGTGAGAAGTGAATTAGAGATAAGGTGATATTAGTGGTTTAATTAGTGGGGTAGTGAGAGAGTGGAGTTAAACACCTTCTTAATGACATTTTTTGTGTTTTAATCTCAGCCATCCATCTCCAAGATCTAAGGGCCTCTAAGAGGACTCATGGACTCAAGGTTTTGGGGTGGACTCATTTGTATTCACCCTAGTCTTATTATATTAATAATATATAATATAGAGGTGGGTTCAAATGAGTCTCCCCCTTACCTTTGAGTCCTTGAGTCCTCATCCAAGCCTTTGAATTAAGAGGATAAAGGGCTAGGATTGAAACAAAAGGAATGGTCAAGATTGTGAGTCACACACAATCCACCACCCTTCAAACCCTAATATAAATACCATTTTTCACTCTTTTTCATTCATTCTCACATTCACATTCTCTTTCTACCTCTCTTCTCTCTCTACTATTCTCTAAAAAAAACCAAAAAAAAAACTCAACCTACTTCACCCGCCGCCACCTCCACCCACCGCCACCTCCATCCACCGCCACCTCCATCCACCCTACACCGCCACCTTCATCTCTCCACCTTCCTCCTCCTTTCCTCCACCGTGCTCCTCCCTCCACGGACCGCCGTCCGGCCTCCTCCTCCCTCCACCGTCCTCCTCTCGCCACCTCCACCATGTAGCCGCCTCTCATGCCGCCACCTTCCCTGCCGCCGCCACCTTCCCTGCGGCGCACCACCGGTCCCCACCGGAAACCACCAACTCACGGCAACCCCACCATCCTCCTTCCGCCACCCACCCACACCTGCAATCACCCTACCCGCACCAACGACCCCCCACATACCACCCCCGCCACCCCTGCACCGACGTGCCCCACCCCACAAAAAAGCCCCATGCCGCCGCCTGACCGTCTCTGTCCGTCCTCCGCCGCCTCTCCTCTTCCCCCACCGTTCTCCACTCCTTCAACCACCACCAACAATTTTCAATTTTTCTCACTTTTTTTTCCAGATCTGAAATATTTGGGCCTTTTTGGTGGAGAGGAACTTTGTGGAGATGGTGGCCGGAGGAGTAGGAACGCGTGGGGATGAGGGCCTCCTCCTGCCGCCTCGTCTCTTTTCTTTTTTTTTTTTTTTTTTTTTTTTAAGATATGAATGTATTTTCAAATTTTTAGTCGATCTCGTTTTAGATATGAAAAAATGTTTAAAACGGATAAACAAATAACCACCAGCAACTTTTATCTTAAAAATATCACCATTTCAGTACTCGTATTTTACTTTTCAGATTTTTTATGTTTTTCTTTTTTATTCTAGATGTACTATTTTCAGATTTTACTTTTCATATTTTACTTTTCAGATGTACTATTTTTTTTATATATGTACTATTTTTTTTTACTAGATGTACTATGTTTGTTTTCAGATTCACTTTTTTTTTATATATCTCGTTTTTTTATATGTTTTTTTCAGATTCACTTTTCAGATGTGCTATTTTTTTTTTCAGATTCACCAATATTTTATTTTTTGACTAAAGATTCAAAATTATGAACTAAAGTTACACTAGTATAGGCTGAAGTTATACTAGTATGAACTAAAGTTATACTAGTATGAGCTAAAGTTTCACTAGTATTTACTAAAGTTTCACTAGTATTTACTAAAGTTTCACTATTATGTACTAAAGTTTCACTAGTATGTACTAAAGTTTCACTAGTATGTACTAAAGTTTTTAATTAGTATGGACTAAAGTTTCACAATTAAGGACTAAAGTTTCACAATTATGGACTAAAGTTGCACTGGACTAAAGTTATTCATTAAGGACTGAAGTTACTTAATTAATGACTATAGTTACATTAGTATGGACTGAAGTTACACTAGAAAAGACTAAAGTTACCTAAACATGAGTTACACTATAATTGACTAAAGTTACACAGTTAACAAAATGAAGTTTCACTAATAAAGTTTAAAGTTACAAAAATAATGGTTGAAGTTACACTCTTAATGACTAAAGTTAGCCTCATAAAAAGGCAAAAATCACATAAACTTATCTTAAAGTTACATAAATTCAAATTTATATACTCGAAATCACATTTATTTTGAAGTTACACAAATAATGGTTGAAGTTACACTCTTAATGACTAAAGTTACACTCATAAAAAAGTAAAAATCACATAAACTTATCTTAAAGTTACATAAATTCAAATTTATATACTCGAAATCAAATTTTATTTTGAAGTTACACAAATAATGGTTGAAGTTACACTCTTAATGACTAAAGTTACCCTCGTAAAAAGGTAAAAATCACATAAACTTGTATTAAAGTTACATAAATTCAAATTTATATACTCTAAATCACATTTTAGCTTAAAGTTACACAAATAATGGTTGAAGTTACACTTTTAATGACTAAAGTTACATCATTATTTACTCGTAATGTAGGTGAAAGTCATTAAAACCCACTCATTTGGTTCTAATCTTGTCCCTTCATTTTGTTCTAATCTTGTCCATTCATTTTTCTTTTAATCTTAGCCTTCCATCTTGTTCTAATCTTGTCCCTTCATCTCTTTCATCCAAAGGGCAAGATGAGGACTCATGGACTCAATTTTGAAGGTGGACTCATTATAACTTGTCTCTCTCTCTCTCTCTCTCTCTCTCTCTATATATATATATATATATATATATATATATATATATATATATATATATATATATATATAGAGGCAAGTTATAATGAGTCCACCTCCATAATTGAGTCCTTAAGTCCTAATACTAACCATTAGATTAAATGAAATGGATGGTTGTGATTAAATTAGAGATTTTTGGAATTAAATAGTGAAATTAGATATTAATTACATGCAGTCTACTTTTTGTACTCCCAATACTGAGTTACTGACAAATTCACAATAATTAGAATCCCATTGATTAGTGTTATACGTGAAAACAAAAAAAATGCTTCATCTTCTCCTTTTTTTTCCCCGACTCACTGATTCTTTTCCATTTGATGAAACCATTTTCTTGTTGCTTCAATTTTTTCCATTTAATCAACCTACTTCTCTCTCTAAAGTTAAACATCCTTATCTTTTTTTTCTCTCAACTGAAGGCCGTCTTTCGTAGCCTTATATTTCATCACAAAGGAGCTGTTATGGCTGACATGCAGATTATACTGCTCAACAATGGTAATTTTTTGATTCTTAATTAAGATTTGTTATATTGTTTTTTTTTACAATATAATCGTTTTATTGTTGACGAAACTGTGTGGGTAATTATTTTTATGGTTTCATTTTTTAAGTTTGTGTATGGGTTACCAAGTTTAAATTTTGCATCATGAACGATAAAAATTAACTGGATAAATTTGATGATGAATGAAAGTAGGTATAGATGATGATAAATTTCTTTTTGTATAAGCAACTGGTTGAAGTTGTACATGAATAAATTAGTTGCAGTAGTATGGATCGTATAATGACGTCGGTTTAATTTCCTTGTTTGCTATAGACTAAAGTTTCATATAGAATAAAGTTTCATAATTTGTAGTTAGAGTTTCATAAATAATAGTTAGAGTTACAGTTTCATAAATAGTAAGAGTTTCATAAATAGTACTTAGAGTTATATCCTTTATTGATTAAAGTTACGTGAAGATAAATTATAGTTACATAAGTCACTGTTGAAATGAAATGTCAGTCTAGTTCAAATTTCAGAAATTTCAGTTACAAAAATTCAAAGTTTCATTAAAAATGTTAGAGTTACATGTATATGTCTAAAAGTTACCTTTAAAGTTTCATTTAGACTAAAGTTTCGTAATTTGTAGTTAGAGTATAATAATTAGTAGTTAGAGTTACAACCTTTATTGATTAAAGTTACGTGAAGATGAATTATAGTTACGTAAGTCACTGTTGAAATGAAAAGTCAGACTAGTTCAAGTTACAAAAATAAAAAGTTTCATTATAAAATGTTAAAGTTACATGTACGGGTTTTAAGTTTAAAAAAAAACTTTAAAGTTTCATATAGACTAAAGTTTCATAATTTGTAGTTAGAGTTTCATAATCAGTAGTCAACACACAGTTCTATCCTTGTTTATCCTAAAGTTTCATAAATAGTAGTTAGGGTTTCATAATTTGTAGTTAGAGTTTCATAAACAGTAGTTAGAGTTACAGTTTAGACGACTCAACAGCAGTCAACAACACACTTCTATCCTTGATTATCTAAAGTTTTAGTTACAGGTGACGATAATACAACATCAACTGAAGGCAAAGGTTGTCGCATGTGCAAGTAAGCCAAAACGCATGTGCAATAACTGCAAGCAAATGGCACATCATGACAAACGTAACTGTCCTAATCCATTTGTGGAACGTCCTCCACAAAATGTTGACGATGAAGAGGAAGAAGAAGAGGAAGAGGAAGAGGAGGAAGAAGAGGAAAATGAAGATGATGAGTTAGAGGATTAGATAAATGTTTTTATTTTATTTTTGGGGTGTTTTAGTTTAGTACAAGGAAGAATTAGAATTGTAATTCAGTATGTACTTGTTTAAGTTTAATTCTAAAGAAGACGCTTCTTTACTAAAGTTGCATAATATCGTGGTAAAGTTTCATACCAAATGAATTAAAGTTACACAGTTTCATATTAACTAAAGTTGCATAATATCTTTCATACGAAATGAATTAAAGTTACACAGTTTCATAGTAACTAAAGTTGCATAATATCGTGCTAAAGTTTCATACCAAATGAATTAAAGTTACACAACTTACTGTTGAAGTAAGAATGCTATACTGGTTACATGTCTGGTAATATTATAACATTCCAAGATGATTGACTACAATTCAAATATAAGGGCATGTAGTTTCACACTCTACGCGATAGAGTTCCATTAAGCAGTTTCATATTGAAGTTAGAAAGCTATACTTGTTAGAGTTTCATTAATCAGTTTCAAAGTTCCATAATATCGAACTAAAGTTACATAATTTCCTATTGAAGTTACTAGATTGAAATTTAAAGATTTCCAATTTACAACAGATTCACAACCTACTGTTAGAGCTTCGTTAATTAGTTAGATTTCAGATTTATAGTTACCTACATAGAGTTAAATGATAAAAATACTTAGATACCCATATTTTAAATTAAAATTTAATAAATATATAAAGAGTAAGTCATAATGTGAAGACAGTAAAAGTTGAAATACAAAGTCCATTGGACTCATCAAGTGATCTGATTGTTATTTTTTGGACGTAATCTTGTTCGCTTTCCTGGCAGCATAAAGTTTTTTCCATAAATCAGCTTTTCCGTCCACAAATGTATTCACCTTCTCCAATAAATATTTCCGGTTTTTGTTCATGTCCGCCAGTACAAGTGTTGCAGCAAGTTGGATTACCAGATAACGGCGGGTGATCTTCCTCATCAAGTCTTCGCTATTGAACGGCGCACACTCATATAGTAACATATGCCTCATGGTGAATACGCCGGACTCCTCTATATTAGCTTTTGGACCCTGCCAGGCTAATTTTATTTGACGTCTCTCAAACATAAGGACCTCTTCTGCCCTTCCCAGACCCCTGGACTCCAAGTAGTCGCTAAACACCTCGGCCTACATATACATTATTATAGGGTGGTAAATGAACAAAATTTGTGAAGTGAATTTGTAAATTTGATAATATAATGCAGTGGAAAGTAAAGAAATTAAAACTTACAATTATAATAGCCACGTCAACGATGTCGGACTGTTTGGAAGCCGGGTAATATTGATTATCGAGGAGTTCAATAGTCTTTGATTTGAAATTGATACATACACACGCATAATGCTCGTCGACATTAACTGGTATGAAAAATAGTTCTGCGTTCGTGTTAAACGAACAACCACATCCCTTGATAAACATGTCCCATAAATTGTAGTTAGAGTTTCATAAATTGTAGTTAGAGTTTCATAAAAACTAGTTAGAGTTACAGAATAATAAATAGAGTTACAGAATATCTAGACTAAAGTTTCATAAATTGTAGTTAGAGTTTCATAAAAACTAGTTAGTGTTTCATAAATTGTAGTTAGAGTTTCAAAAAAACTAGTTAGAGTTTCATAAATTGTAGTTAGAGTTTCATAAATTATAGTTAGAGTTTCATAAAAACTAGTTAGAGTTACAGAATAATAAATAGAGTTACAGAATATCTAGACTAAAGTTTCATAAATTGTAGTTAGAGTTACATAAAAACTAGTTAGAGTTTCATAAAAACATTCAACAACAGTTTCATAAATAATAATTAGAGTTAGAGACTATATAGACTAAAGTTTCATAAATTGTAGTTAGAGTTTCATAAAAACTAGTTAGAGTTACAGTATACAAGACACAACAGCAGTCAACAACACACGCACTTCTTTCCTTGATGAACTAAAGTTTCATAAATAGTAGTTAGAGTTACAAAAAAACCCTTTAAAGTTTCATGTAGGACACGACACAACTTCAAATTCATAAAAACATTCAAAATTATAATGTGGACTACAGAATTCAGTTACAATACACAAATCTAGAGTTACACTAAACAGGTTTAAAGTTACAAATAACAAACTTTAAAGTTTTATGTACAATTACAAATATATCGGGCAATTAAATTACAAGTAATGCAATTGGGAGAAACACAAAAAAAGGGAGAAACGCATTATACAGTAAATTTGATAAACTTCTGAGAAAATGGCGATACAGGTTCAACTTATTAAAATTCAAAAATGGCGAAATAAATTAAACAAACAATGATAAAACCAAACGAAACAAATTCAACTTGGTTAATAAAAAGAAAAATAATGCAAAACTACAATATGGATAAATAGGGATGAATGTACCGGAGATTAAGGATGAAGATAACAAGTTGAACTCTCTATAATGGATAAATATGGATGAATTATGGATGAAAATGGAGTAAGGATGATAAATATGGATGAATTATGGATCAAAATGGAGTAAGGATGAAGATGGAGTAAGGAAGACGAACAGTTTGAAGAGAAAATCAGAAAAATGAGAAGAGGAGGAGAGATATGGTAAAGTGGGAAAATGTGTTTTCAGAGAGGGAATGTCAAACGTGGGAACATGTGTATTTGCATAATTAATGATTGTGCATGGGAAACAGTAGAGTATAATATTTTGGGATTAAATCTCAGCCATCCATACTCAAAGATCCAAGGGTGTATAATAGGACTCAAGGACTCAATTATACTAAGGAGACTCATTTGAACCCACCTCTCTCTCTCTCTCTCTCTCTCTCTCTATATATATATATATATATATATATATATATATATATATATATATATATATATAGAAGTATATAAAAAAGGGTTTAGGGTTTAGGGTTTAGGGTTTAGGGTTATTTTGAAGTAACACACGTATACTAATAATGATACTTAATAATTAAAAGTGATCCGACCCGAAAATGATACTTAATAATCATCACACGGATAATAAATAATGATTTCTATCGAATTAAATTAAATAACCCGATACTAGCTAATTAATTTTGGGTCGGACAGTTTCTGGTTTGTGATGCAAAAACGGCCCGACGACTCGATATATAACCTCATCCGCTAGCTAGCATATATATTAACATTTAAATGATCGAATTAAATTAAATTAAATGAACAGACACACGAATAAACAGACACGAAAGCCGAAAGGACACGACCCTCGCTCGCTGCTCCCTCACCCAATTAAACTAACCCGTTAATTAAAGTTACATACCCTACGAATCTAACTACCTGATCGAAATATGGCCTATTATTATTAACCATTTATTTGTTGATAAAACGTATGTACATACATACACAATAATATAATATATATTATATATAGGTGGTAAAAAAGCAATAAACCGTCCTTTTTAATTAATTTGAGCATATATATATATATATATATATATATATATATATATATATATGCATCGTCAATATATCCGTCCCTTTTAGCGTACTTGATGAACGAAGTCGATCGACCCCATATATATATATATCATCATTATTTAATTTGGGAAACATTGACGTGTATATATAATACTTACTTGCATGTGCATTGATGAATCTGTTATTATTGCAAAGTAGTACGAGGTTAATTAATGATCCGGAAGTCATCATCATTAATTATTATATATATATCATCAATATTATATTATCATCAATATTATTGCAAAGTAGTACATATATACGAGGTTAATAATGACACGTGCCCCCGACCCGGCCCAAAAGCGATCGACCCGAAGTACGTAGCTACTTGCTCTAGATATATAGTGGATTGCCCGATCCGTAACTGCTGGCCTGGCCACCCGATCAGTTTCAGGTTAACTAGTGATGCATGATAATTATAATAACCAGGTCCTTAATTAAAAAGAAAATGACCCGATTCGAGGATCCCTAGACTCGATATATATATATACCACATCCGCTTGAACCGGAAATTATCGACGACCCGCCCAATTATAATCATTCCCGAAACAGACACGAATTGAAAGCCGAAAGGACCCTCGCTTCGACCTGAACCAAACTAATAATAATAACTAACCCGATCGATAAAGTTATTAATTACAAACCCGCCGAATCTAACCCGATTGGAATTGATTCCCAGGCCAAACCCGATCCGAGCTAATAATTAAACGTTACTTACGCCTATAATATAAAATTTAGAGCAAAGTAAAATAAATTAAATTAAATTTAGAGCAAAGTTAAATAAATTAATTTAGAGCAAAGTTAATGAGTTTATTTCGTGCCTCAAATTTGAATACCGCGCGCGCGTATCTGAAAAATTAAAAAAAATATACATAATCTATAAAAACGGTGTTTTAGAAATTCACCGTTGTTATTACTTTCAACAACGGTTTATAATAAATAAACCGTTGTCTTAGTGTTATTACTTTCTACAACGGGTGTTATTTAACCGTTGTTATTACTCTATAACAACGGTGGTTTATAGGATAACCGTTGTCAATAGTTTCTCTTAATAAACCCTTTAGTTTCTCTTAATAAAAAATAATTTACAATCCTATAGAGTAAATTTTACACACGGACATTATCATCATCATCCTCCTCGTTTACAATCATCCTCGTTTACAACACAAATCTTTTTGTTTATTATCATCATCATCCTCGTTTACAATCATACTCGTGATCATCATCCTGCTCGTTCTCTTTATCATCACCCTGTTCTCATTTTCTTTATCAGGTAATTTTTGTGTTTTGTCTTTAGGGTTTTAAGATTGAAGTTCATCTTTTTGTTTTCATTTTCTATTTATCGTTCTCTTTATCATCTAGTTTCATTCCTTTCTAAGTTTTTAGAGTTTTAGAATCTCTGCATGACTCTTTATTTGTTCAGTTACTATTTCATTCATTTTAAGGTCGTAGGGTTTTAGAATCGCTGTATGCATGACTCTGTTCCGTTACTATTTCATTTCTTTTGAAGGTCTTAGTGTCTTAGGATTATCATGGGTGAAAAACGGAAAAGAGTAGAAAACAATGATAAAGGGGATAAGCCTGGTGAGAGGGGTGCTTCGAAGTGCCCTGCAGCCCTTGCAGCTATAGCGGCAAAAAAGCCGATGGAAATAAAATGGAGTGTGAAAGGTGTTCCTACTGGTCCAAATGCTAGCCATTTATCCACTTGGATTGGAGTTACAACCAAACAGTTTGTGCCTATTGATTTAGATGATTTCAGGAATATAAATCCTGCATTGCAGAACTTACTCTTGAAACGTATAAAGGTATGATAATATCTTTAGCTAAACACCATTTTATTTTGCATAAGTTACTATTACATAAGGCAGGAAGCCGTATAAAGGTTCGTATAAAGGGATGATATTAGACAGCCGCTTATTAGTATATATGATGATGATGCAGGAAGCTTTCGATATTCCAGACTGCCATGATAAGTATCTATTACGTAAGGCAGCGGCAGTCTTAAGGCAGTGGAGGTGTGACCTTGCCAAATTACACTTGTATGTGGACAAGGAGACGGGGCAGATGCATAAGAGCCCACCGACAAAGTACCCCCACATCACTCAGCAACAATGGGATAATGATAAGGCGAAACGAGCTACTGAAAAGTTTCAGGTTAAGTATCCATGTCATATGTTTACATTTTTGTAAAACTCTACTTAAGGTTACATTTTTCTAAAAGTTTCAGGTTACATTTTTCTAAAACTCTACTTGTATCTATAATTTTCTAATTATCTCATCTACTTGCGATTTTATATGATTTGAAGACCGTTAGCGCCAGAAATCGTGCTAACATTTCACAGAAGCGGGGGGTATATTATGGTTCTCGAGGCGGTTACAGATTGATAGAAGACAATCTCGTAAGTAGCATCTATATATTAGATTTTTTTAATCATACTTGGACTTGATATACATGTATACATATACTTCCTCCCATCCACACCAAAGGTAACATTGGGCTTTTCACACTTGTCGAGGCGCGTTTTGCAACGTGAATATCTTTAGTTACACATTATTAAAAATTATAATAATTTGATATTCTTATAGCATTCATGATGATGAATCAAACAAGATCTCGCATGACTATATTTTCTCTTATATATTAGGAATAATACCAAAGATTCTCCACACTCATGAATAGTGCAAAAAGCCCAATGTTACCTTTGGTCTGCATGGGAGGGAGTATTATTTTTGAGTTAATGTGTAGGTGTCAAAGGGAGTGACCAACTTGAATCGACACATAACTTATAAAGAAGGGCACACGCCTAAAGGATCTCGAACCTGTAACAAATATGATAAGGAAGTCTTGGCCAACATAGTAAGTATTATTTTATTAAGACGAGTTTTTAATAACTTTATTGTTTAATTCTTAGGCGTATGTATGTCTGACTATCTATTTATTTTAGTAACAAAAATAAAATTAAGTTTATTTAATATATTATAGGAGAATGTTCTGAAGGAGGTTGCGAAAGGGAAATTCACTCCGAGTGGTCGTGACGACGTTCTTGCTAGAGCGATCGGCCGTCCCGAGCATCCAGGTCGATTAAGGGGCGTCCCATTACATGTCGGAGTCCCGAAATATTATGGGACAACTAGCTCGAACAAGAAGAAGAAAAATAAGGGGAAGGCTGACATGGTACGTATACCATTTGTTATTGTCATTTAAAATTCACATGTTATTGTTTTAACAAATTGTTGATTCTACATTTTGGGCGTGCAGGTTCAGTTATTGGCCTCCGTGATACTGAAGATGAATTATGGAGGCAAGCCTTCCGAAGAAGAATTGAAGATGATGGAGGATGTCATTAAAAAGGGTGAGGTAGTGCAACAGATTTGTCAAGAGGCAGACACTACTACCTTGCCAATACATGAGGAGACGACTGAGAAGATGGGTGAGGTACCTACTGCTGTCGAGGTTTTAATACCTCAAGCCGATAAGGTAAATATGATTTTTTTTTCTGCATTTGTTCTTTCTAGCAGCCATGCCTTTGATTGGTTTATTTTATTAGGTAAATGAGTCGGAAAAGGGGATGCAACTTGAGGAGACGGGTGAGGTACCTAATGCTGCTGAGGTTTTGATACCTCAAGCCGATAAGGTAAATACGACTTAACCATTTTGAACCTCTGCATTTGTTTTTTCCAGCAGCCATGCCTTTGATTGGTTAATTAATTTTATAAGGTAAATAACTCTGAAAAGGGGACGCAACTTGAGGAGCCGGCTGAGAAGACGGGTGACAATAAGGAGGTATGTAGAATATAAGAAGTTAGTATATGCTGTCAGTGCTAAATCTGGTCTGGACAGGTTCAAGTATAATAGCCTACCCACCAACAATAAATACTTGTAACTAACTTTACATTATATACTCAATATAGATCATTTATGATATCTATTATATTTTGGTATTTAGTAAATAATGTGTATTCTTCAGGCCACAAAAAAGCGGGTAGTTGTTCTTCTCACCGACTCTTCATTCAAGAAGGATAATGTGGTTCGTCTTGCCCGGGGTTTCATATACCCAAAGCCCAATGACTCAGCGGAAACCATCTTGGTTCATGGCGTACCACTCTTGCCGAAGCATGCAAAAGTGGGGATAGTGGAGGTCGCGAAGGGCTATGAAACCCGTAAATTGCCCGTCCCAGTCCGCGACGACCTTCAAATTCTGGCAGATGCGGTTAACGGTTTTGTCCAATGGCCTGAAAGCCACATTTTCCTGGCTCGTGATCGTAAAATTCAACAGAATGTAGCCGGGGTTAGAAAAATACATCTAATTTAACCCGCCTTTTGTCTTTGTTCATCACCTTCATAAATAGTGAAATTTATATGTTTTATTTTTGTTTTGTAGGTAACAAAAACCATGGATAAGTCTAACTCGATAGACAATAATCTTTCTACTACCTCGTCAATACAACAACTTGATGATGTATTTAATCAACTCTCTTTATATTTTAAGTTCTACTATCGCCTCATCATTGAAAGAGCAACTTAATTTATTTAGCCACATGTAGGTTGTGAAAGGTAGCACACCGCATCATTTCCCCAAGCTGAAAGAGGTCAGGAGTCTATCCCGTACTAAATATCATGGGAACGTTTACATGGAAAAAGTACGAACGGTGGCGATGCTGGACCTTTATAAGGAGGCTGAGAGACGCATAGCAAGCGAGCAATTAATAATGGTTCCGCTCGAGCATGATATTGTAGGGGTAGAACGCCAAGCAATGCTGGATTGGGAAATGCTAGCCGTTTGGGCTGGCCTTGACGAGATTGATGTCCAACACCTATATGTTTGGATGAAGTAAGTTTCTTAATAAATTAAATCATGCAGTATTCTAATATTCTGACTAAGATATAGTGTTTTTAATATCGGAATTAAAACCGTCATGTAGGTACTTGAACTCGGTTGTGATCCCCGAGACCAATAATCCACTTGCTCAATACGGATTCATGTGCCCAAATGTTTTATCTATGCATATCGGGATGTTTTCGTATGAAGAACGTGTAGATTATATTGCTGGGGAATTGGCGAAAAACAATAAGCTCATTTTTGCCCCTTATAATGAAGTCGGGTAATATATAATTAATATTACGATTCCAAATACAATTGCATTTTTATATGTTTGGTTATGATGCATGTTGTGCTTGTTAATAATGATGTGTCTCTCGATCTAGGAGACATTGGGTGCTAGCAGCGATCAATCCGACCATGAAGAAAGTATTTTGGTTGGACTCTTTGCATAGACAACCATCCGAGACCTTTAAGAAGTTGATTATTAAGTAAGTTTATAATACTGTGATGATGATTTGGCACATAATATTAAGTTTCATTTATTATTATTAAGTAAGTTTATGTGACTTTCGGCCTCTTTCCTTTTTTAAAGGGCCTTTGAGAAGAAAAGAGCAACCGGCGATCAACCGACAGAATTATTCTGATGATGGCCCTACTTTTATTACGATAACAGGGGTACGTACGCGCAAATACAATACCTTAATAATTAAGTGCATTAAACTAATTACGCATATACATCTGTCTTTTTTAATTACGCATTAAACTAATTGGTAATTGCCTTCTCGTCTCTTCGTTTATTATGTAATAATAGGTCCCTAAACAGCCGGATAGCATCCAATGTGGATACTACGTTTGTCGTTTCATGTTGGAGATTATTAGGCGAAGATATATCAACATTCCAGAAAGAGTTAGTAGTTTAATGTAGCTATTATTTACTTTTTTTCATTAGAGCTGATATCTTTTCTGCTATATATATATGATCGATGTTGCTAATTATGTATGATATGCCTATACTGTTGTTACCCTACTGATCGATGTCTTTTATTTGTTTTATCCGCAGTATTTAATCAACACGCCACATGTCCCTGAGTACACTAAGCACAATATAGACGAGGTAAGGGACTTGTGGGGCAAATACCTCCTTGAACATTATGTTAAGAAAGAATAAATGAAACTTAGATTATTTTGGAAGCAGATAGGGAACTTTAATTTGTAGAAGTCATTAATTAGAGCAAGTTGTAAGTATGAATTGCTCTGAAAGAGATCATTTTGGTTGTATATATCATTTTGCTGTACATGAATTGCCCTGTACATGAATTGCTCTGATTTATATATAGATATATCATTTTGCTGCTTCTGAAATTGGTTTATGCGTGCTGCTGCTACTGCTGCTGATTTATGCAGGATTTTCACTGGTGGCAGGGGAACAAATTACAATTTTTTCAAAAACAATAATAAAAATAATAACAACGGTTTTTCAAAATTCATTAAAAGCGTTGTAACATATTTCCCACCAAAACTTATCATACCTTTAACAACGGTGTATTCTAAAATACCTGTTGTTATTAAAACTTTCCACAACGGCTTCTTTATTATACTCCGTTGTAATTAACTATATTCACAACGGGTTTAAAAAACAATAGCGTTGTTATAATATTTCCCACCAAAACTAATCATACCTTTAACAACGGTTTCATTTAATAGAACCGTTCTCGTATCTTTCCCACCATAATTATTCACACGTTTTAACAACAGTTATCTAGTAATAACAACGACTTTGTACCGTTGTTAAAACTATTCACAACGGTAATTTCATTAAATCGGAACCGTTGTTAAAACCTTTAACAACGGAGGCTTTAACAACGTCCGCTTTTTAATATTACAACGGTTTTTAACCGTTGTCATTTCCTGTTTTTGTAGTAGTGCCACCACCGCCACATCCACCACCCATGCCGCCACTGCTGCCGCCGCCTACCCCCCTGCAACCACCTTGCCGCCGGCCGTACACCGGTGAGTCTTCTTATGTTTTTTTTATTGAATTTCTTAGATCTATTTAGTTTTTGTTAATTAATTTTTCTTTGGGATTTGTTGTTAATTTCTTGTTGTTTTTGGTTGTTTATACTAAAGATTTGTAATTAGTTGTTGTTAATGAATTTTTTTTTATCCTTTGTTGGTTAGATCTAAGTCCCACAAGTTTGATTAGTTAAGTATTAGATTTGTTATTTGTTATTGTTTATGTGTTGTTGTTAATTTGTTGTTGTTTGTTAAGTAATAGATTCGGTAATAGTCCCACAATTCACGTTTAATTTTTTTTTTTTTTTTTTTCGAGTTCTTCATCCCGATTAAAAAAATCGTCCATGGCTGGACGTGTGGTTTGAACGTCCAGCCATGGGTGATTTTTTTCCCCTCCAATTCCCACCATGGTTGGACAAAAAAATTGGATGTCCAACCATGATTGGACATCCAAAACACAAGTCCCACCATGGTGGGATTTCCAGATTGGAAATCTTTCCATGGTTGGGATATACAAGTTTGATTAGTTAAGTATTAGATTTGTTATTTGTTGTTGTTTATGTGTTGTTGTTAATTTGTTAAGTAATAGATCCGGTAATAGTCCCACAATTCACGTTTTTTTTTTTGTTTTTTTTTTAATTTTTTTTTTCGAGCTCTTCATTTCACCATGGTGGGAATTGGAGGAAAAAAAATCGCCCATGGCTGGACGTGTGGTTTGAACGTCCAGCCATGGGTGATTTTTTTCCCCTCCAATTCCCACCATGGTTGGACAAAAAAATTGGATGTCCAACCATGGTTGGACATTCAAAACACAAGTCCCACCATGGTGGGATTTCTAGATTGGAAATTTTTCCATGGTTGGGATATACAAGTTTGATTAGTTAACTATTAGATTTGTTATTTGTTGTTGTTAATTTGTTGTTGTTTGTTAAGTAATAGATCCGGTAATAGTCCCACAATTCACGTTTTTTTTAATTTTTTTTTTCGAGTTTTTCATCCCACCATGGTGGGAATTGGAGGAAAAAATAATCGCCCATGGCTGGACGTGTGGTTTGAACGTCCAGCCATGGGTGATTTTTTCCCTTCCAATTCCCACCATGGTTGGACAAAAAAATTGGATGTCCAACCATGGTTGGACATTCAAAACACAAGTCCCACCATGGTGGGATTTCCAGATTGGAAGTCTTTCCATGGTTGGGATATACAAGTTTGATTAGTTAAGTATTAGATTTGTTATTTGTTGTTGTTTGTTAAGTAATAGATTCGGTAATAGTCCCACAATTAACCTTTTTTTTTTAATTTTTTTTTTCGAGTTCTTCATCCCACCATGGTGGGAATTGGAGGAAAAAAAAAATCGCCCATGGCCGGACGTGTGTCGTGTGGTTTGAACGTCCAGCCATGGGTGATTTTTTTTTCCCTCCAATTCCCACCATGGTTGGACAAAAAAAATTGGATGTCCAACCATGGTTGGACATTCAAAACACAAGTCCCACCATGGTGGGATTTCCAAATTAGAAATCTTTCCATGGTTAGGATATTGTGTTTTGAAAATCGTCCATGGTTTGGATTTTTTTTATTAAAAGTCTGTTTATGGTTAAATATTTAAAAAATTATAAGTTGATTAAATTAATTTGTTGGATGAAAATATATTTTAGGAATATTATTACCACTAATTTCAACGTTTTCAATTGTCTAATGCAGATGGGAGATCAAGGAAAGAGCGTTATGGCCAGACATAGAATTGAATGTCCAAACCATGGCCAGACATAGAATTGGATGTCCAGCCATGGCCAGACATCCATTTCCAAGGTCTGACCTCAAACCTTGGAAATGGATGTCTGGCCATGGCTGGACATCCAATTCTATGTCTGGCCATGGTATTTTTTCAATTTGTTTTTAAAAATTTCCGCATTTGAATCTTAACTAACTAAAACGTAACATAAATCAATTAACATAATTAATTATAAACAAACAATTAACGGATTTTGGAAAAAAAAATTTAAGTTTTGATTAAATTGTAAATATACCGAAGATTGTTCTTCCGTCATGATAATTATCGATTTAGTAAAATTGTTGTTGTTGTGATTTTTTTTAGTTCAATTAGTTGTGTTTGTTTTTTGGGAGAGTTAGAGATGAGAGAGAGATTTTGAGTGCAAAAGGGCAATATTGTCTTTCGTAATGAAAACGTTGTCGATATTTCCTAAAACGTCGTCGATGTTTACCAGCCGCCAATAAAAAGGCTACATTATCATGCTTCTTTTTTTTAGTCATCGCTAGACTTTGGAAAACACATCTCACTAACCCAAAGTTAATATGTGAATGTAAATCCTAACTCTACTTGAATTCGAACTAAACCAACCCGGACCGTCCAACGGTCCAAGTCAACCTAGGCCAGAACTGGGTCAGAATTAAACTATATTTGGAAAATTCCCACGATACCCTCCAACTTTGACGTTTTACCCGAAATACCCAAAATTTTTACCCGAAAAACTTTGAGTGACCATAACTTGGGTTTACAAACTCGGAAAATGACGATTTTTTTTCAAATCGTTCATCTTTCCGAGAGCTACGATTTGAAAAAAAATATTAGTCGTATTTGGATTTTGTGGCTAGGAGTTTTTGTATGTGAAAGTTTTTTTTACCGAACAAACTTTGAGTGGCATATCTGTTAGTCACGAGTCCATAACTCGCTATTTTTTTTTTCAAATCGTAGTTCTCGGAAAGATGAACAATTTGAAAAAAAAAATTGTCATTTTCCGAGTTTGTAAACCCGAGTTATGGACACTCAAAGGTTTTCGGGTAAAAAATTTGTATTTCGGGCAAAATTTCAAACCTATGGGGTACTGTGGGAATTTTCCGAACTATATTTATGATCCACTAAGAGGTTCTTTGGGGCTGAAGATTGAGCCAAGAAGGTCCAAACTAAACTAGTGTGAGGCTAGGTTGCACGAAAACGGACACGGACACGGACACGGGACACGGCACTCAAAATTTTTTAGGACACGGGACACGGCAAAAAAAATCAATATACATATTGAAATAAAGGGAATTTGAAGACCATTGTAACCAACATCTAAATTTTGTTCATTTAAAGACCACAAAGTGGTTAAATGACAGATTGACCAATTACAAATATACTAATGACAAATTTACAATCCCAAATCAATAAACACACCAACATCATTAATAGAATATAACTATAATATATGGGCCTCAACCATCACCTTAAGGTTTTGTTTGAGATGGTTCATCTATCATGGTATCAGAGCCAGAGTGACCGAAGGTCACGTGTTCAAACCCTGGCAGCCCCCAATATCTCACAACCTCACAAAGTGGAAAACCCGGCACATGGTATGAGGGGCCTGTGCACTAACCAACCACTCTTCAAGCCCAATGGGCATTCGAGTGAGGGGGCATAATAGAATATAACTATAATATATGTGCCTCAACCATCACCTTAAGGTTTTGGTTGAGATGGTTCATCTATCATAATAAAATATAACTATAATATATGAGCCTCAACCATAATCTTAAGGTTTTGGTTGAGATGGTTCATCTATCATGGTATCAGGCAGCCCCCAAAATCTCACAACCTCACCAAGTGGAAAAACCCGCACATGGTATAGGGGGCCTGTGCACTAACCATCCACTCTTCAAGCCCAATGGGCATTCGAGTGAGGGGGCATAATAAAATATAACTATAATATATGAGCCTCAACCATAATCTTAAGGTTTTGGTTGATATGATTCATCTATCAATCATAATCAATTAATACCATTTGGCAAAATGCTAAAACACCAATACACCATCATCCTAAATCCTAATATCAAATACATCATCATCATCATGCTATTCAATTAACAACAGTACAACACCAACATGCTATTCAATTGACAACACGTCAACACCAACAACCCAATTTATTCGTGTAGAAGTGTTCATTTCAAGCATCCCAAGTTCATTTCAAGCATTTACCAAATCAATAATACAAATATGGTAGTGTGGTGTTCATTTCAAGCATCCCAAGTGTTTACAAATATGAATCTATGTTTTTATTTACAAATAAAAGAATGAATTTGGGATTAATTAGTGAATAACAAAACCCCAAAATTAGGGAAAAGAAAGTATGAACTTGTTATCGACGACGAGATGGCGACCGACGACGGCGAGCAGATGTGGCGCCGGTGGCAAGTAGATGCGGCGAGGGGCGACGGTAAGATGTGTTTGTTTTAGCAAGAGAAACAGGTGAGTGGCGGTTGTGTCGTGAATAAAATTGGGGCTTATTGTTTTGAAACATCACTAAAAGGCGTGTCCACACAAAAACGGACCGTGTCTATTTTTTTTGGACCGTGTCCGACACGGCATAAATTAAATTGGAACCAAGGACACGGTTTTTGAGGTGTCGGACACGTTTTCAGCCGTGTCCTAGGCGTGTCCGTGTCCGACACGGTGTCGGACACGCGGAGGGCAAATTTGGGCCGTGTCCGTGCAACCTAGGTGTGAGGTGGGTTGGCCAAACTTAACCCAATAATACAATTGCTATCTCCAACTTTCCACTTTGAAACTTTCGGATGCGATTTGATTACATGAATAACTGAACAAGTGATTCTTCACGCCGTGACCAAACTTATTTAATCTTTTTAGATTAGTAAGGGTAGATACGTAAATTTATATAAGTGCCATGTTTAATGTAAAAAGTCAAAATATTGACCCGTTAAACGAGAAATAAAATAATTTAATTAATTTAGATAAAATGAAACTAAAATAATCCATTATAATTATTTTAATTAGATTCGGTTTATTAAGGCGGTAAAAACTAGATAAATGAGCCAGATCCACCTAAGTGGGTCAAAATTATTGATGGGTCAAAATGGCTAACAAGTCCAACCACACCAACGGCTACCAAATTCAAAACCACCAAATCTTAAGAGTGTAAGAGACTCTTCTCTTTAATTATGAGGCTCCTTTTTGTTATTTGCACGAAAAGGAGAAAAGAGAGAAATACGAAAGACTAGAAAACTTTTAAATTCTCTTTAGAAAACAAGAAGACTTATTTTTAAGTTTCTGCACACAAAAAGAATAGAAGATAAAACATTCATTCTCCAATGACCCGACACAAAGCACTTCATAAATCATTCTGAAATCATCTAGGAGAGCAAACCACCGAAGAAGCTTAAGCCCGACAATCCTCCATCAAAACAAATTCATTAAAGAAGATCGAGACCAATGACCATCCTCTACTAAATCAAACGGTTTTCTCATCCAGTGTAAAACACTCCAAATCGGGAGTGAATAGTAAAGAAAACAACATTCCATCAAAGATAAGGAAAACCAAGTCATCAAGACTCCCTTCCCTTAAATCACCGTAAAGTTACATGGAGATCGAATTAGTGTACTCAAAAGTCAAAACATTCAAATCTAATAAAATTATTTTTGTTACCATTTTTATGTTTGTTATTTATTCTACATATTCACAATTTTGTACACAAAGCTAAATTAAAATCATTATAAGGTAACTCCAAAAAATTGGACATGAGTTTCTAACAATCAGCGACTTCATTAACCCCACACAAATAATAAAAATAAAATTTGAATTGGTTTATATACTTTGAAATTTGAGCGACTTAAATCATGTGGTAGTTTGAATAATTCTTGATTTTAAGGTAGGTATCAAGAGACAGGGGCAGACCTAGGGGTGCGCACAACACCGCACGTACGCACCCTTAAGTTGAGGGATTTTTTTTTTTTAAAATTTCAAATAAAGCAAATACAATATAATGTCAATTTTTAAAGTTTCGGTTGTGGGTTAAATCCTCCCTAAAGTCTTTTCTTACTATCTATGTTTTTTGCCTTCTTCTAACAATAGCGTTAATTATTTCGTGCTTTCTTTTGTCCCTTTCATTCTAATTTGGCATAAATTGCTCAACTTTCAAACTCTAATTCCAAATTCCATCTTCTCAATTTTTAAAATTTAGATCGTGGTTTTAAATTCTCTCTCATTGGCTTGTTTTATGAATATTTTTTACTTTCATTTTGATTCTTTGTTGTCTGTTTGTGATTTTGCATTGTGAATTGTGATTACTTGTTTACTTTAACTTCATCTTCAATTTGAAATCCCAATTATGTATATATGTATATATTATTTTTTCACTTCAGATTTCCGAGTTTTTTTTTAATCCACTAAAAAAGTGCACATATAAAATCTCAATTAATAATGTTCAAAATCAAGATGGAGAGAAATACAAGTTTTAAATTAATAAAAAAAAATCCCTTAATATTTCAAAAAAACAGTGATTTTTCCCCTCATTTGACGGCTTTAAATTTGTAGAATTTGTATTTTGTTTCACCATGTTGTTTACTATCTAATGTGTAATGACCATGACAGAATTTAATCATTTTTCTTTATTGTTCGATTTTTTTTTCAATTGTGCACTCCCATTCTTAGTGTCCTAGGTCCGCCACTGCCAAGAGAAATTCTGCAAAACCCAATACTCCGTATTATTATAATTATTATGTAAAAGGGTGTTATTTACTTTTGTATAAACCATAAGAGTGTAATATATATACATCTAAAGTGGTACTGTACCCCAAAATTCTATGAGTCATGATGTATAAGTTGAAATTCAAGAATTCTTGGAAGCAATAATAATATATATCTCAGAATTCAAGCAATAGCATGATGAATCATGAGTATATATAAGATAACCATGATAACTTTGGGGAGGGAATTCTCGACCATTTGATATTTGATCATAATCAATGCCTAATGATGAAGATGGCTGGCTGATGCGGATTCCTATTATTGTCATACAAATATACAATCACACAACTTCTCCATAATCAATTAGTGCATGTGCAACCATATCAAATGTGAAAGTCGTACTTCTATAGTTCTATGATGTGTATATCAACTTACATAAAAAATTTACCTTAAAAAAAACTTAGATAGAAAATTCTTCTCAAAAAAAAAAAAAATTCAATAATCTTATACTGTGTATCAGGGGGGCGGATGCAAGAATTTTGCTTTCAGTAAGCACAATTTATTTTTCCTCGAAGTAAATTTTTAAGTTCCTGTCCCTATTTTATAGGACCACATGTTGTATACCAAAGGGCTTGAACCCCCAACCATTAGTAGCCTTTTAACTATCACAAATTCTCATTTGTGATTGATTTCCCACTTGGCCTCCCACTTGCAAACTTGTGAGAGGAATCCGACCCGTCACAACCTTATGACGGATAGTGACCGTCACAAGCAAGACTAATTGTTTAACTATATAGTATAGATAATGCGCATGTAATTAATTATATATAAACTATATACAATTTAGATACACCGCCCAGGGGCGGGTAAGCAGGATAGACACCTGCCTACCCCATGTCTTAAATTAAAATTTATTTCTACCTTGAATTTCACAAAAAGTGTCTTGGTTAAGTGGCTTTTATAGATGGATTAAAGTATTGCGCTTTCATGAACAAGTTTTACTCTTTTATAGACATTTTTCTTTTCTTTCTATACTCTAACACGTCCCTTGCATGAATTCTAGACGTGGCAAACGGGTCAATCGGGTCGGGTCGGGTTCGGGTCTCTCATTGATTTCTCGTTGATTTGGTCGGGTCATTTCGGGTTTCGAGTTTGTTGTCTGGTCCGTTTTGGGTCAACCGGGTCGAGTTATTTCGGGTCGGGTCATTTTCGGGTCAAAGGATAAAAGACAAAAGGCCATTTTAAGTCTTTTTGGTTCAATTAAAGTTATGTTTTGTCGGGTCATTTTCAGATTGAGTGGTTTTGGATCGGGTTATTTTCGGGTCGGGTCAGTTACGGGTTAAGAAAGCCCGGGTCATGTTCGGGTCGGGTCAGATCAAATCAGCTTTCGTGTCACATTCGAGTGTTGTAGTCCGGTCAAGTTCGGGTCTCGGGTCGGGTTACTTTTACCAGGTCTAATGAATTCCCATTGGGCTTGAAGTGTTGATGTAACAACATGCCTCCCCCATACATGTTGATTATAGTCTACTTTAGAAAGTGGGAGATGGTGAGATTTGAATATGTGACATCTTTAGTCATACTGGCTCTAACATAAATCGAATAATATGCAACCCGTGATTTACACTGGTCACAAAACTAGTTATATATCATACTCCGGACGTGACAATAATATTGTGTATATATTAATCTCTAGTACTCGTAATTAGTAGTAAGGAAAATGAAGTAATGGATTACTTCACTAGCTTATTAATGGACAAAAACTTATATAAAGCTTGTAAATATATAAAAAAAAGGCCATTTTACTTGTATTTAATTTATTTTTGATAACTTGTTATCACCATTTTTCACAATACTATCACTCCCTCTGTCCCAAATAGTAAGCAATTATTTACCTTCACCTCATTACCATCTAATTAGTGTGAAAGTGACTGATTTGCTCTCAAGTTAAAACCCCTAAAAGACCAAAATTGGCAACCGACACTGTCTGACCACCGGGCTTCGCCGTCCGTCCATCAACAGTAGTCGTCTGAACATCAGCCTTCGCCGGGGATTGTGAGACGAGGTTCAGTATTTGCTGTCGCCGTCTTCGGTCTTTCGTCTTTCGTCTTTCGTCTTTCGGTTTTTTAATCGATTGGACCAGGTTTGTTGCCTTATTGTTTTTTGTGGGTTCGGTATCTCCGGCCATCTGACGTTTTGGTGGGTGAAGCATTGGCGGACTGGTTTGTCATTGTCTCTAATCATCAATCGACTTTCTCTGGTTGTTTTCGGTTTCGGTTGATTGTGTGATTTCTCACTGTGACTCTTTCACATTGTGATTGTCTTGAGGAGGTGTTAGTTTTAGTTTTTTTTTAAGTGGATGTTGTTTCTGTTTGACTATTAGTTGTTGGGTCTTAGTTTTCTTCTGAGAGGGTCGTGTTCTTGCCACTGAAAATTACATGCAATAGTCGTCATTAACGTTGTAGGGTGTGCTTTGTTTTTTCTGGTTTGAACTATGTCTTTCCTTAGCGTTATCAGAATTTTCTTGAAGCTTTTGCTTGTGGCCATGTTAATGATGGGTTCATGGAGGATGACGGGGAGAGAATGATAGGATTCTTAATGAGTCTTAAGGGGCTACCTTTGCTTGAGGTTAAGGATCTCAAAGAGAAGGGGAACGGTTTTTTTAGACAAAATTATTTTGATAGAGCCGCGGCTTGTTATGACGAAGCTTGTAAGCTTTTAGGATTGAGTCTAGGAGGTATTGGAACTGAAGATGTCCAATCTTTATGTGACCTTGCTGTGTCTCTTAATTCTAATCTCGCTGCATGTGCACTGAAACTCGAGGAATATCAAGCTGCTTCGGATTTGTGTTCCATGATTTTGAACACATTTCCTCGTAACGTTAAGGCTCTATTCCGTAGGGCTTTAGCGTCTATGAAGTTGAAAAGGTTTATGGAGGCTGAGATAGATCTGGTTGAGGCTTTGGCGGTCGAACCTAGGAACAAGGATGTTTTAAGGGAGATTGAGGTGGTGAAAGGTCACCTTCTCATCAAAGGAAACGGTAAGAGAGTTTTGGAGTTCGCTTCCTCAGTTGGCATGGATGAAAAGTTTAAGAAGCATGTTAAGGCTTCAGTAATTGATACGGGTATGAAGGATAATGAAAGTACAAGCATGGGAGTGATGAAAATCCAATCCAATAGTGGCTCGGAAATAAAGGATACTGAGGTTGTGGAAATGGAGTCATCTGAAAGATCGTGTGTTATGGAGTTGAATACTAATTCTAAGAAGGATGAGAAGTTTTCTTAGAAATCGGTTCTTGAGTTCTCTAGAAAGGGTGGAGGAAACTCCCGATTAAGGATCCCCGGACAATCTTATCAAAAGCTCCTTGAAGGTAAAAAGTTGAGCTTTTATCATAAAAGAGATTTTTCAACCATAACAATTCGAATCCTTAATACTAAGTCGTCTAAAGAGAGAGACATTATTAGAGATTGTGGCAAGAAGAAAAGGCGGAGACGTACAAGAAAGCGAAAATCAAAAATTATGGAAGTCATGAACGAAGACTCAAATTCTATAATCATATCTGGTGTCAATCCCTCTTGTCCCGACGCAAACTCAAGTGTGTCCTCTGTTTGTGATAACTCCACATATCCTAGTCTCCAAAACCTCGAAGGATCCAATAGGGTTGTGGCTCACGATTCAAGTCCATCGGCACCTTTGGCGACTGACAATTCCACTTCTATTTGCACTCAATATCAGAATGGTTCTTATGGCAATCAACCTTTCTTATTTTCAGCATGTCCTAAGCAGTGTAATCCGCTCCCCTCTTCTCGTGATATCGGGTTGCGCAACTCTTGTGAGCGTATGTTTTGCAGGTACCCTTTGAAGCATCATGTCCGGAGGCAAAGGAGAATAATCTCTTTCAAGAAGAAGCTTAGCCTTGTGGAAGAATCTCCAAGACACATCTTATCTACTTTCACTTCAAGTAGATCATTTTCTTATAAATTCCTACGCCCTCGTGGCGTAAGTGTGTCTTGTTGTAGGTATTTCTCCGAAGCTCAAATGATAAAGAAGAGAAAAGACATGTTAGCTCAATTGACTAGCTCGGATCGTCCCCTCAAGAAGCCTACTTTGTCTGTCAACCTCATCCTTAGTTTAATTTCCATCTCAAATAATGTAATAATAAATCCCGACTCCGAGAGTCGGGTGTGAATTATGTAAAGACTATCTTTACTGCTGACAAAAAAAAAAAAAAAAAAAAAAAAGAGACTAAAATACGTTCACATATAACAAAAAAAAAAAAAGACTCCACTTGATCTTATTGCACACATTGAATGTTTTCCCTAGTTATGCCAAATTATCATTATTAAACTTTATATGAGATATATGGCCACTATATAAATGTCACTATTAGGTGGTACGAACCTAAGAATAGCGATGCATTACAAAATTAGAATAGTTGAGTGAGTAGTGAAAGGGTGAAAATAAAAACTTAATTGTTTTGTTGACTAAAAACATAAATGTAAATAGGATCATCGAGTATTATTATTGTGGCTAGTCAGTCTTATTTGATTTTGATTGTTTCTTATAATGGCAAGGACCGCCTAACAAAATAGTAAACCACGGGATAATAATTGTTCTTTCTTTCAAGTGGTCCATCTTTAGTTTCATATAGTAATTATATACTTGAGCATCAAATACTAAATCAACTTAAATGTGTTATGGAGTGTACTTAATTTTAAGAGATGGTGTACATTTTGAATTTGAAGGATCTTTATTTAAACAAATTGCTTTTTATTTTATTTTAAAGAAATCGATTTTTATTTTTATTGTAGACATATTCACTCCTCACAAATTCTCATTGAAGATGGACACTCTCAGTCAAAAGCTGAAAACGAATAGTGTTCATCTCACAATATGCGAGTGGAGAGGGCAAGAGGAGAGCAAATGGATCCCCCCACTTACCCTCCCACTTGCATATTGTGAAAGGGGCACTATCCCTCTGCAGCTTGTGACGAATGATTTCTGTCTTCAGTGTGACGAGTTGCTCACTCATTTACCTAGCTTATTTAAGAAGTTAATTTAGGTTGGTCTACTTGGTCATTATATTAAACTTGTTCAACCTTGTTTTTTTAGTGAACCTCATATTCCTCTATTCCTTCCATTAAGCTACCTTATTAAATTTTTTCCCTCTAAAGAGTTCCTACTTCTTGGAGCCTTAAGCTTTAAAGTTTCCTATTTTCTCATCCTTCATCCATGAAATTCAATCTCAAATCCTTCCATCAAATTACAAATTGCATGTTTCTGCTTAACTCTACTGTACCTTCACTATTTATCTGATTTTGTGTCCTCTTGCATGACTTTTTATTTTCTATTGCTGCCACGTTTCTGCCTAACTTCCATCCTCTATTTTATCATTCTCTTCCTTTATAATCGGTCCTTCCTGCCACCATTTTATTGCTTTAATTAAATCCTATTCTACAAATTTAGCATCAATCAAAATAATTAATTATATCCAATATCTTCCACACATATAATCATCTAAAATTACTATGTCGTTCTCATCCTTAAATCCAAATCGAGCGGGGGTTAGCATCCATCTTCCCACCATATCTGGATTGATCTCACCGATCTGAATTTCAAAAAGGTCCTGGTTGCTAACTTTCAGGAACAACGTTTTTTGGAGGTCACGCGCATATATGATGCCATGACCATCCATTGGAAGACCAATGGCCCGATTTCTATTCGGGTTATGAAGCCATATTATCTCTTTGTTTTTTCATCTCATGAGGATTACTTATACTTCTTGGAGCGCCAGGTTCTTAATGTCGAAGGTCTTCTCCTGGTTCTCAGACCTGCATCTTATTTCACCAAACCTGATAACCTTCTATTTCACATAGTTATGTTGTGGATCCGAGTTAAGGGTCTCCCTTTCCATCTAATGAACACATCAGTTGTTGCATTCCTACTTTCGCTTGTGGGAACTGTTTATGAGGAAGAATATTTTCCGTCTTTGCTCCCGACTCGCAATTTCGTTAGGGTCGGGGTGTGGATAGATTTATCCAAACCCCTAATTCCTGGATGTTTTTTGGCTCTAACCGAAAGGGAACATGTTTGGATTTCCTTTTCTTATGAAGGTATTTTCAGGTTATGCAAGACTCGCGGAAACATTGGCCACCGTGTGTCTTTCTGTCCTGTTGGTAAGGTCCGAGGGGCCAAGGGGATTAAAGCAAGAATTGATGAGCTCGCCAATAATAGACTTGATGTCCTGCATGGCCCCCCGGTAATGATTTTTATTCGCGTGAAATCGATATATGGTCTTCCCTCTCGTTTCAAATATCTTAATTCGGAAATTAATTCTGTCACTGGCGTTGAAGAAGTGGTGATAGACTCTGGGGGGTTTCGCCTTTGTATTCCTTCTCACCAGCCCCTTCTACGGAGGAGAACGGAGTTGAAATCTTCACCACTCCCCCGTCGGAATTTGTTGTTAATGAGGATCTTTCTAGAGAAGTTGTACTGGAAGCGCATTCCTTGGTTAGGGGACATCATCCTCTTGTTGTTGGTAATTATCATGGAGAATCTTCCAATCATAGTGATGCTGACGGCTCTGACCAAGTTCCTGCTTTTCGTATTTCGGTACCCGAAGATGACGAAGACATTAACGTTTCTCTTGGTTTGGGGCTAACAAAGCCTGAACTTCCAAACCACTCTTCTGACTTGGACTGTTTCAGTGAGATTGGAGCCCAAGATGAACCTAGGCCCAGTGACTTACCTATGGACTATAGTGGGAGGGTTGTTAAGTTTGTTTATAAGAGAAAGGTAAGTCTGGGCCTTCGTTATTTGGGCAGGCCTAAATTTAAGAAACCCAATCGTATTTCCTCATTTTATCTTTTTGATGCTCCTGGGCCTATTGTGGATGTTGAGCAATTTCTTTTCCCAAATTATAATGCTACGTTCTCTTTTTCTTGGCCAAAGGCGCATGATTGGCTCAATTCGAGCTCCATTTTGAAGAAAAGGCCTTACTGTCTAATTGAGGCTCCTGATGAGCTTGTCCAAACACCCTAAACTCCCTCGTTTAGGAAGTTCGGCCACAGCTGATTATGCCTTGTCCTCTGATTTGCTTGCTTCTAAACTAACTCTCATTTCTATTTCTTGTTTCAGCGCTGAGGGTTTGACCCCTTGGATAGGTTTGGTGGCGGGCCTTAATTCGCCACCCGGGGATAAATGAAGATATGTTCATGGAATTGTAGGGGCTTAGGAGATGCGGATGATCCTACAATTCCTTTTTTGCAGTGCACTTTGCGTCAACATCATCCGTCACTTTTATTTTTGCAAGAGACCATAGTACCTCTTTAATCTGTTGCGGCGAAGACTCGTCGCTAGACTTACCAAATTTTTGTGGTGTCGACTCTTGGGCCATAGTGGCGGCCTCATTTTGCGTTAGGATTCGACTATAAATCTAGAACCCATGTATTTACATCCTAATTATATTATGTGTAAATTTAGTTTTAGTATCCTACCTTGTACGAAGTATGATCTATATCTAGTGTTTATATATGGTGCCCCGTCTTTTGATGATCGCCTTCCTCTTTGGAACAAGATTTCTGCCCTTATTGATGATATATCTCCTCTCGCAATCATTGGTGACTTCAACCAAGTTGAATTGTTTTCGGACAAACTTGGAGACTCGCCAATCATTAGAAGGCAAAGTGATTTTACTTATTGACGTATTGCAAATGATCTTGTTGATATCCCGCTTACTGGACCCCGATTTACTTGGATGAATAATAAAGATGGAGCATCTCTTGTTATGGAACGAATTGACCGCGCTTATGCAAATGCAGAATGGCTATCTTTATTTCCAGACGCCCGCCTCTTAAACTTGCTGATTCTGATGTCAAACCATGCACCCATTCTGTTACATCTGTTTTCAAGTTCAAAGTCACCAAGACGTCACTACCGGTTAGATAACTGGTGTCTCTCTTTCCCAATAATTTCTCAGATAATTTCAGCTGCTTGGTCCTTTTATTGTAGAGGCTCCCCAATGTTTGTTTTGTCTCGGAAAATATCTGTCGTGCGGCGGGAATTCATGGCGTGGGCGATTAATCATCGCATTCAAAATGGCATAAATTGGTCACATATTGAACATGAGTTAGATGATCTTGGCCTCCAAGTTATTGATCGTGATTCAGCTGTTCATTTTCAACAAATCCGGAAAGAAAAATTATGCACTCTGACCTCTCAATTGTCTTACTGGTCATAGCGTTCAAAGATGTTAAGCGGAATCTTTGATGGCCTCTCATCTCGTTTTCTTTATTCCCGGGTCAAATACAGATCCTCTAAGCTGCGTTTAGTTGTAATCCGAGCTCTGAATAGGGACCGTAAATATTCACCCGAAGAGGTTTCCCATGAAATTTCTTCGTATTTCTTAGATCTTTTGGGCTCTCCTCTAAAGCATCAATCCAGCTCTTCGGATCTCTTAGAGTCTTTAAATTTTCCATATCTCTCCCAGTCTGACTGTTCCTCTTTACGTGCTCCTTTTGTTGAGGAAAAGGTTATCACTGCGCTGCGAAGTATGGATGGTTCAAAGTCCCAGGTCCTGATGGTATAACCCAAAAAAAAAATTCAGCTTTTTTGGCCGCTGATTGGTCCTCTGGTTTCTACGGCTATTCTTAGATTTCTGAATACAGGAGTCCTACTAAAAGAATGGAACAATACACACATAGTCCTTATTACTAAGATTGATTCTCCGGAATTTGTTACTCAATTCCGTCCTATCAGTCTCCGTCCTAGCAAATCGGCTCAAAAGGATTCTTCCAGTCATTATTTTGAACACTCAGCAGGCTTTCATACCTGGAAGACTTATGACAGATAGCTCCATTGTTGCTCATGAGATTATCCACTACATAAACAAGGCAAAAAAAGGAAGAAATTGTTATGCGGCTCTCAAACTTGATATGCACAAGGCTTCTGATCGTGTTTCATGGTCTTTTCTCATGTCGGTTATGCAGCGTTTTGGATTTCCCGAAAAGTTTCAATTCGTAGTCTTGTATGGGAATGTATTTCTACCGTTCGTTATTCTGTTTTGATCAACGGTGAACCTTCTCAAGTGTTTCACGCATCAAGTGGTCACCCTCTCTCTCTCCGTACTTGTTCATCATGCGTATGGAAGTTCTGTCCCAACAACTTCATCAAGCCTCGCAGATGAATAATATACTTGGACTCAAAATATCTAGGTATGCACCCCCAATTTCCCATCTTTTCTATGCGGATGATGCTTTCATTTGCTGTAAGGCCACAACTTCTGGTTTTGAAAACCTTCGGCAGCTTCTCTGAGCCTTTGAAGACGCTTCAGGCCAATTATTAATCTGGACAAGTCATATATTAAATTTAGCCCAAATACACCCGACGATTTTAGGGAACATTTGTTATCCCTATTAAAGATTAGGTGGGTTTCCAATTTTGGTAATTATTTGGGAGTACCAATTGATATTCTACGTAATAGATCTTCAATCTTTAATCAATTTGTGGACAAAGTCACAAAGCGAATTACCTCTTGGTCTGCCCTTCATCGCAGTAAAGCCTGTAAACTTTAAATTATCAAGACTGTTATTTTTGCCTCCTTTTACCATCTGCTCTCCGCCATTCCTATACCCCTTTACATGTGTCGAAAGGTTGATTCTCTGACTACTGCTTTCTGGTGGAGCAACAATCTCAAGAATAAGACGATTCACTGGCTACCTAGAGAAGTGTTGTAATTACCTAAATCACAAGGAGGATTAGATCTGAAGAATTTAGCCCTTCTAAGTCAGGCCTTTTTATTAAACTCGTTACAGATTACTTACAAGGCCACATGAGCTACTTCGTTCGGTTTTATCATCCCAAATATAAGAAAGGTTTCCCTGTGCCCAACTCCAGATCAAAAGTATCGGGAGCTTCTTTTATCTGGAGAGGCATTTGTCGAGCAGCTGCAAACTTATCCCTGGGACTTGGTTGGAAGGTAGGTAATGGTAGGTCTCTTAATCTTTTCTCTGATAGATGGATTAATGGAACTGTGCCGATCACCCGCCTAGTTGGTCATTTTCAAACCCTTGCACTAACTGACATAATTACCTCTTCTGGGGCATGGAAACCAGCAGCCATTTTTAGATTTTTTTCAATCAGCTTCTGCAAAGTCTATTTTATGTCGGGAACCACCTCAACCTTGTACGGATGACTTCCTTTACTGGAAATATACAGAAGACGGCTCTTATTCTGTTCGCTCAGGTTACTCTTTCTTGCTTCAGTACCCCACCGCGCTAAAATCCTCTATCCCAATTCCCGTTTTTCCATGGAACATTGTCTGGAGCAAGTCCGTTTCCTCAAAATTTGGAATTTTCATCTGGCGTTTGGTAACAAATTCACTTCCTATTATGACCAGACTCGCAGCAAGAGGAATGCCAATTGATTCGAAATGTGTTTTTTGTAATTCGTCATCTGAAACATCGGATCACCTGTTTACATCTTGCTCTGTCACCAGCATGTGTGGTTATCATCTTATTTTGGGTATCCTATCATTGGCTAATCCAACTATCGGGTTTCACGCTTGGCTCGCTGATATGATCAGATATCTTCACCGGACTTCTATCACGGAATTTAATCCCCTTTTGTCATTCTGTTGTGTACTTCAAGTCATTTGGACAAATAGGAATGCAAAAATTTTCAAGCAAAAGCCTGTAAATCCTACTGTTATCCTTGAGACAACGCGGGAATTGGAAACTATGCACTTATCAGCGACCTATAGAACCAGCCATTCTTTCATGTGTTTACCAACACCTTTGGTCGTAAACGCTACTTCTAGTGTCTCAGGAGACCAAAATTTTCATTATATTAAGGTAACAAGATTGAATTCTCCAAACAAATCTTCACATGCAGTCTTGCCCCCTCTAACAAATACTACTTCCTTCAACCACATTGTTCACGCATCAACTTTGCTTGAAGCGTCCGCAAGAAGCCTCCACCTTGTAATGACTCAGTTAACCTATGATGCACATAAGCCACTCACTTTTGTCATCTCCTCAAATAAATTACTCTCAGTTCTGACTAGCAACAAGCCAGTCCCCATCAGTCAGTTTCACACCCTGACTTAATCTCACAGACTTCTTCGCCAACATCGTGTCTGGTCTGTTAGTCTTGCTACCGGATAATTAATTAGACTAGTTTAGTCTCTCATATGCTTGTACTGTACTTTTTCTTCTTTTCGTCAATATAAAAGTTTACCTTTGTCAAAAAAAAAAAAGACTACCTTATTATTCAAGTCCTTATACCGCATAATTATGACAAAATGTAGAGAAATGAACCAATACGAGGAAGTAAAATATCATGCACATTTGAAGAACTATACAATATGTCAAATGGCATAATCAGGATTTATCGTTAGACGGAGCGAATCACTAAAGAAAAAAGGTAAACGAATGAAAAATAAAAATAATAACAAAAAGTTGCAAATTTCAAATTAGGTTATCTGTACCCGTTGTCAAAAAAAAAAAAGATACCAATAAATCATGGTTACACACTTACACTATACCATTAAATAATTCTCATTTACTAAGCAAACATCATCTACTTTAATCAGTAAAGTCAAAATAAATGAAGCTCATATACTAGGTATGAGCTCCGTTAAACCAGAGCTGTACTAATGGCTTCATTTACACTAAAAAAAAGGGCAATCAATGAAACGACCTCATCCTCGATATTTGTCTAGGAAAAGATGTGTGAGAAAAATAACACAATGTGAACATGAGCCTTATGTTTACCGGTAAGTCTGGCTTAAAACAACATGATTTGTCTTAAGCTTAAAATAGGTCAAATACTACCAAATGGTAGTAATAAAAGCGAATCTTTTGGTATTTCGTAGGCAACAAGTGGGGTAATTTAGTATGTATTTAACCCGTCTTAAGCTTACGACGAATAGTGTTGGTGTTAAATGAGAATTTGTGTTAACCAAAATGGGAAGATGGAATGAAATAATGGTTGAAATAAATCATAATGGGCCATATTAAGCCCCTAATCACACGTGCAATTTTAGGCTAAGTATAACATACATGGACCCTCAAGTTCCTTAGATATCCTGCTTAAGTACCGGTAGTACCCTAATGAATTGGAGTATATATTAGGATTATGAATTACAGTATTATGTATACTCTGTTATTAATAAAGTAATCCCATGATTCCCATCCATGTGGAAACTTTACCAAAGGTACACTATTGACACTCCAAGTTTTGTTTTGTTTTGTTTAGCAGTAAGAGAATCCTTTTAATTTCCTGTAAGGGTATCTTTTACTCTTTTTTTTTTTTATTATAGAAGACAACTGTGCAAGGGTATCTTACTTATTATAAGAGTAGGGGAGAGCACGGATCGGATATCCGATCCGAAATAGGGTTCGGATCGGATATCCGTATCCGAAAATTGGAAAAATCAATATCCGATATCCGATCCAACTGACTTCGGATATCCGAAATTTGGTATCCGAAATTTTCGGATCGGATATCCCGGATATCCGATATCCAAACTTTTGAATTTTAGGTTTTTAAGTTTATAGCAGAGCTGTTTTATAACAATTGATTTATGACTCCAAAAAGCAACTATCACCAAACAGATACAACCTCTAGCCTTTGCAATATCTTCAAGAAAGTCTCTAAGTATATTAAAACTCCAGATCCAGAAACTGACAACCATGACCGAGCCATTGCAAGCGCCGTCCTGTAAAATGCAACAAGACACTCGAATTATTGAATACTTGGAAACAATGGGTCAAACTAATCCGAATGGTTAGTGAAGAACTCGTTGCTAATGCACATCCTTTTTCTCATATATGATGTATCACAATACTACAATTAAGGTAAAATTAAAAGAGATGAAGATGAGTTTGATGAGATTTGAAGCCACTAAAGTTCAAGAAAAATGAAGACAAGAGAGAAAGGTAGTGAGACATGGTTGTTCAATTGAAACAAATATCTAGGTTAAAGCATCGATGTATGTATTTATAGGTGGGCTATGTTTCATTAGGCCCAATATAGGTAAATTAGTGTATTTGTGGTTTCCGGTCCAAATCTAGTGGGTATACTTCTTAACTTTTTCCGAAGAAAAAGAGTAAAAAGCTATGCTTCGGATCGGATACGGATATCCGAAAATTTTAAACTAGTATCCATATCCGATCCGTATCCGAAATTTTCGGATCGGATATCCGATCCGAATGTTTCTTTTCGGATCGGATATCCAATTTTTTCGGATCGGATACGGATCGTCCTGATCGGTTCGATATCGGTTTTTTTGCTCAGCCCTAATAAGAAGTGGTGTCAGGGAAGAGGCAGATGGTTTAATACTAGTACACTACCTAGATACTTGGCTCTTCACATCGAGAGATTAGAGTTCGATTCCCGTCGCCAACAATCCTACCTGAATGATCCTTTAATCCTAGGCTCCCTCGACACTAAAACAAATTAAAGAAAATAGGCAGCTTCTCTTAAGACGGGTTGATCTTAAGATTAATTAAACGGCTCAAATAGTACCTCAATTGGATAGATGGGGTAATGTGACGAGCTTTTTGCCAATCCCTTGGCATTTCAGTGTTTGCTTCCCCTATTGCATTTGACAGCTAGTATTCCTTACTCTGTCGTAAGCAATAAGACGTGTCAAATATTATCCCACATGGTTAAATTGAACAAATTTTTTGTTTTCCTAATTCATTCTGTTTTGTACTCCCTCCTAGTCACTCATTTCTTCCCCTTTCACTTTTACACAAAAATTAAGGAAATGAATTTGGACCACACAAAACACACTACCCCACATACAAATGAATTTAGACCACACAAAACATACAACCCCACATCCAAAAAAGGAAAGAGGGAAGAAAACCCGACTTACCCAATAAGGAAAGAGGGAAGAAATGACCGACTAAGAGGGGGTATTATTCTTCCCACGTGGGTATATTTGACCCATATTAAGCTTAAGATAGATATACAGATATACCCATCTTAAATGAAGTTTGCCTTTATTTGACCCGTTTGAATTCAAAACAAATATACCCGTCTTAAATAGGAATTTGTTATAAAAAAAAAGGAGTGAGGGCAGAACATTTTAAATTCAAGACGGATATGTCCGTCTTTTGTGTTAAAAAAGAGAGGGGGTGGGGGTAGAACGTGAATGCTGCTGGCAAGAGGGAAGCTGAGGATATCTCCCCATCATCTTAGGCTTTTCCCTCTTTGGGTGCCTAAGATGGGATTGCCAAACTTAGCAATCATGAGTCTACTACCCATCATTACCATTGAAGAAGTAGAAGAAGAAATATATGCTCTTCTTTTCTCTTCTCTCTCTCTCTAAACTTACCCATCATTTCACCAATTACATACACAATTACACACCCACAACATTCATTATTTCTCTTATTTAAAGGACCTCACTTCCCACACCTTTCTTCTCAATCTAACTTTCATTCAAACTTCAATACACATCTCATTTTCTCCTCTTCTCTTCCTAGCTAAATTACTGAAGAAATCTGCTTACTAGTTAGAAAATGTGTAGTGCAAAAGATTGGGTACAGTCTCCTCCCATGTCGACTCGTCGAAATGGCAAACAAAAGAATCCGAAATCAAGAAGATATAAGGTTCACGTTCGATGCCTTGTCATGATGTAAGTCTTAACTCTTAACATTATACTCATACTAGGTTAGGGGTCGAATTGGGTATTTTATGAAATTTTCATATATTTGGCTTTAAGTGCACTACTCAAGTGTTATATCCATGTCTGTGTATCAAATATCGTATGCAAATACACAAGTTCATATAACGGTTTTAAGGATCTGTCACAAGACCAAATTGTTACCGAGTTATCAAGGGCTTGAAAAGTTCACCAATGTCGCGTTTTAAGATGGTCTCAGCCACTTTTACAGCATAACAACCGAGATCATGACATTATAGCTGGTTCCATGCAACAACTTTCTTACTTCAACTACATTTTTTTACTCCATTTTGCACCCTTTATAGCGAAAGTAGCCGCGGATATTAACTAGCTTACTTGGTAATAAAGTCACGAAATGTGGTGTTCATAACCTGGGTTCAAATCCCGTAAGCATCAAAAGAGCTAAATCGCCCTTGTGGCTCCCTTGACAAGTAGCACACATCTGAACTATTAGAGTAGGAACCAGGCCAATTAACTCCCTATATTTCTATTACTTTCACTTATCTAGTCGTATATACAACCGAGATCATGACATGATAGCTAGGAAATCTAAGTTTGGTTGTGTTTAGCAGGAAGAGGTCTGAAGGAACAAAGATGGAGAGCATGGAAGTAAAGAACCTGAAGTTGTACTTAGAAAACAAAAGTATCCTTGAGGAAAATGAAAAGTTAAGGCAAAAGGCTATTCTCCTAAGGCAAGAGAATCAAGCTCTGCTTTTTGAGTATCAGAAGAAAATTCTATCATGCTAGCCAAAATTCTGTAACTCTAAACTTTATGTATTTAGGAAACTAATATAATGCTAGCAGTAATTAGAGTAATACATTTTTATTGTTGTTTTTATTAGACATTAAAGCCTAAATGCTCAATAAATTAATACCTTTTTTTTTTCATCAAACTTGGTCTCTAGTAGAAAAAAAAACATTTTATTCGCTAAGTCTTTTTAACTAAGGCATTATCCATATCAAAATGAAAACGGATCAAATAAGCTCTCAATTGCAGATATAGGAGAAACCTTTTGATGTTCCCTAGACATCCTCTTTTGGTCTCATCTATTATGTTTGACCTGTTTTTAAGTTTATGACGGATATTACCATCTTATATGAAGTATAAAATTTGTGTTCTTATAGAGGAAGACACAAGGACGGTTTTAATGCATACGGTATTAGTAACATGATCATAACTACAACCCACATGAATTTTTTCACCTATAGCTAGCTAACATCAGAATCAGAATAAAATAAAAACCTCCAATATCATGAGTAATGACTGATCTGACTGAAAAGGGGAAATCTTTTAAGTTTTAACAACTAAAATAGTAGTAATAAAGAACCAAATTGGGCAAAGCTTCACATATCTCCTAAAATTCAGCCCCTACAACAATGCATTGAGGGTTGATCACTGATCCACTGATGTATGACATGATTAGTAGTTTAGTACTAATGATACTGACTTTTCCTAACTCTTGGTGGCTGCTGCTTACTAGGAACAAAATGGAGAGCATCAAAACCAAAGAGAAGCTTTATTAGTGTTAACAGTGAAGTAACATAAAAGTGTTCTTAAACACACTACTAAATGTTAATTTAATGTTTGACAAGTGTTCGACTAGTGACGAATGCACATCGACTAGTGTTCGATCAGTCCACCATTAATTCACTCGCCATTCGAATAATGGTTGAGTTTGAGAGCCGATAGTTTAGAAATTCTATTAGAACTACTCAATTAGAGACAGTCTTATGATGATATAACGTGAGACCAACTCATTTAATCAAAAATCCACTTACATACGGAGTAGTAACTAGTAACTACCTAGCTCGTATTACGTCTCATACATATGGGTGAGTCTCGAGATACCAAATTATTTTTAAAAAATAAAAGTTTTTGGAGAGATTTTGAATATGGACTAAAAACATCGCCAACATTACCATAACGGCATAACCCCATTGTCTTAAGAACTCCACTAAATTAGATTAAAGACAAGGGAAATTATTATCGTGGCTAGCTAGCTAAGAAACTTGTGACCCAAAATTATGACAAGTTAGAAAAGGGGAGAGGAGGAAGACACATATATCTTCCTTGTGACAACTTTTTCTTTATTCTTTTGTCTCAAAGAGCAATTTCCTTGTCACCTTTGATTAACTATTGAACTTAAAACACTTTTTTGTCAAAATACTACACGAAACCTCACACTCCAATGCTCACCTTTTCATGGGTCTAGTAATTAGTAATTAGTAAGGAGCATCTTGTCAAACTGTAATCATCACACAAACTAAAACATCACTGGGAAACAGTTTCAAATTATCAACTATTCCTCTACAAATTAATAATTTAAGAAATAACATACATTTAGCCCTTTGTTACTCTGACCCTTCTTATCTCCTCGCTTACCCGTGCCATACAATTAGCATTTGACATGAGTATGACATTTGGATACGTCAGTTTAAACCAAAATAGGCAAATATTTCTTGGTGACACTTAAGCAGTACCGTGTCAGATCCTTCTAAACAAGTCTAAGACTCTAAGTAACATAGATATTTAGTCGTCTAATTTCAATACATAATTACCACTTATCAGTCAAAGCAATAATAGTAAGTAAAAATTATAGCAAAATGACGTAGGACTACATTGAACTAAATAAAGAACATAGAAGCAAGGAAAACAGTTAGTCTAAGTACGCGGCAAAATAATCATGAACCCACAAACCTTTTAGAAAACTACTTGTATAAGTTAATGCAACTATTGCTAAGACGCTAATATCCATTTCCCATTGGGTGGTCCAACCAAATTATAACCTTTAGTGCATTCACTCTAAACTTAAGCTTGATTGCCCTTGAGTGAGGTGATCGTGATAAGACCATCCTATAGTAAGACCCGAGATCTTGAACTAATGTAATTTTTAGAATTAAACTTATAAAAATTACTTCCTTCATCCCACTTTTATTGTCGTACTTTTTTCTGATAAGGATTTAAGAAATATGGTAAAATTACTACACTATTCCTTTAATTAAGAACAAGAAGGACAATATCATTTTGTTAGAGTGAATGGTAGTTAAAAAGGTAGGGTCAATAGTGGTAGTCTGCTAATGTTTCTTGCTAAGTTTAAAAAGGAGACAATAAAATTCGATAAATTTTGGAAAAAAGGAGATAATAAAAGTGGAATAGAGTATATTGAAACGTATTAAAAGGCATTTGAAGGTAAATTTGATCTTACTTATCGAAAATCAGACAAACAACACAACATAAGTTGACACAGAACTACCTTATTTGTCCTAATTAGAAGTCTTTTATCAAAAGCCATTTGAAGGTACAGCATGGAGAAAGGCAGGTCAACAAACTGGAGCTATACACCCATGCAACACGTTAAAATCTACTCGTAATGCCTAATTTTTTTATCTTAATTTCCCATGACTATGGTTTATGGTCTAAATTTTTTGTGGTTTATCATATACTCCGTAGACAATATTTTTTGTGGTTTATCTTAATTTCCCAGGACTATGGTTTACGGTCTCAAAAAAAATTTTTTTTTTGGGATTTTCTGTCGTGTATTCTTGTGTTTTCTCGGATTCTAACATATACCCTCGATTTTTAAGAAATATCTGATATACCCCTAAATTTCGATATTAGTTTCTAAGATACCCCAAGTATCTAAATTTGAGTTTTTTAATGGTTACATATTGTCATAAAAAATTGTATATTGATGAGTAAATAAGGATTTTATTGATGGTTATTTTTAACGAATAATAAACTAAAATCGCCAAAATATAATAGTTAGAATTGTAAAATTTTAGCATTTAGGGTAAATGTAGAACAATTTATTAAGTTTAGAGGTATCCGGTGTGATTTTGAAAAACCAAGGGTATATCGTAGAATCTGGAAGAACACAGGGCTACATCATAGAAAAACCATTTTTTTTTAAACCAAGTATGCAACATTAATATCCTTGCCTATTTGGCTCTTAATCCATTCCTAAGTCCCAAAAGCCTGAATTGATTTAGAAGACGTGCACATTGTGCTTTCAAACATGGTTTAAATCTCGGGCCAAGTTGTATCCTATCGCCAGACATGTAACGCCCGTATCGGTATCGGAGGCGGCCGATACGGGATGTCGCGAGATGGATCGGATAACTTAAAAATAGGAAAATATTGGCTGAAACAACCGATTTACGTGTATCGGTGAACACGGCCCGATACGGTTCGTGATGAACTCGAGGTAAACGAGTTATGATACAATGTATCAGGCCCAAATTTCGTATGAAAAGCTCTTAAAAGTTGTATAGCATTGCTCACATTAATTACTCTAAATAGAACTCATCTTAAATTTATATGAAACGACTTTTAGATGATAAAATATCTACAAAAACTTGTAAAAGAAATATCATCAAGATATCCGCGACTCGGCGCGTGACGGACAAGTCGAGGAAGATTTCTTGACACCATTACCGCAATTTTACACTATGCTTCCGAATTAAATTATTTATTCTGTATAGCTCTAACTCTATATATACTCTCATAAAAATTATGATGTGATACTTCTGGCATTTCATTCAAAGCGATAACAATCAAGTACAACACTTACACATAGTGGTGGAGCTAGGGAGCTAGGAGGGGCACTCGTTTTTCTCCGCTAGGACGCTATAAGTAGTGTCAAGTCGGTAATCGTCAGAGTAGCAAGTGTCGGGTAAGGAACTGATACCTATATTCCCTAAAACTCAAGAGTCGAAATAACATATGCTACATCATCTACACGTATAATAAACACTCCTATTGTGAGTTCAACTACCAGAGTAAGCTGTAAAATCTACCAACTTCAAAGTCCATATATACCCTCATTCCTGCCAATGAATCCCTTGGGAAAATGAGTGAATCTAATAAATTGAAATGTGAACCAGAACTTGGTGTCAGAACAAAGGACCTATATGGCTATATTCAACCAATACGAATGAAAGTATAGACAAATCATTTTACATCCATGTGAACAGCGATGCATACATGATCCATGTTCTATGCCATTGATGAAGGGCAGCAATCATGTTCATTTCTCTCCCGCTAAATATGCCCATAGTAAGAACAGGGACAATTCAAGTAAAACTCTCAGACTAATTAAAGCTTGTATCACGAATTGAGCAAGTTGAACAGAAGAGAGCAATCGAACCTTAACTCTGTATTTTCCGAGAGTGCCATGTCGTGTGAAATCAGCTAGCCGTCATATACTCATATTATTAGCTGACTGAACAAGTTGATGTATATCCAAAATGCAGCAGGTTAAAGTGCCACCAGTACCTGCAGACAACCAAAATATGTTCAGATTCAGGTGTCTGCTTGCATACTAGCATAGTGCAGATTCTTCACAACAGGGAGTTAATTAATTTGACAGATGCCACAATTATGCAACTACTGTGGTTCCATCAAAAGGAACTCTAAGTCCTTGAAAGTCAAGAGCAACTAAGCAAGGAACACAAAGTTCATAAAATTTGTACAAAAAAAACAAATAGAATCCGCCCAACTAAAAAACTGTTTCAGCTTGTAAACTTCTTCCAGTTGGAAACAGTTTGCAAATTTGTACTGATGTACCTGATTTAGTTGATATTACAATCTAAAAGACCAAACTCAGTTTTTTAAGGCCATTACTAGGCCTAAGCTAATATAAATATATTGAACTTTCAATCCACGTCCTTGAAAAGAAAAGAAAAATTCATTCATGCAACACTGAATGTTGTCCCTCGGTTTCACATCTCACCGTTGCAGGATAAAGTCTTTGTTCAATATCGCAGTCTTCAGAGAAACAGGTCGTTACTTTTTCTAATCACTTACATTCCCTAAATTCAACACCACGGAATGTTGAATCTACATTAGCAGACGTCATATGAAGCAGCCGATTGCTTGACAACAAAAAAGCCGCTCGCATATTTAGGCTTTGTTAACTCACATATCCATATCATCAAATCTCCTGGCAAAATCTGTACTCCACCTAGTTGCCTATTTCAGTTTTAATTCACTAGTTGCCTTTGGCGATCCAGAATTCGGACATTGATTTTTGTAATCATAATAAAGAGTGTCGTATATACTCTCTTAGTCTCTCTAATGTGAAGTCGTAAATCTATAGATCCTCCTCCCAATAAAAGCACTGAATAAAAAACCATCTTTAATCTAATAGGTGACCGTAGTTAGCCATACTAATCACTCAGAGACCAATCAAACGGTAGCAGCGAGCCAGGGATCACAAATATTCTATACCATATCACACTACAAGAGCAACATTAACCCGATGCGTCAAGGGATTCCTGCTCCTGTAGAAGGCTGGGCGAGGGGAAGTCGAATGCTTTTGCAACACAGAGAGATTGTTTCTAGATAACCTTACTGAAAATTGCATTAGGGATTGCATCAAGTATTTATTCCATATCACATGATGTAACACAATTAAGGGTCATGTTATCTCAAGTCCCATATTTCCACTTCCAATAGAGTCAAAAGACTCCATACTCATTACTCTTGGGTTCTGAATTACGATAGAATAAAGCAAAATGCTCATTAAAGTAGCTAAGCTTCTTTCTTTTCTGAAGTAGTAGACCTTAGATGCAGCTCTCGACGTTGCCATTCGGAAACAACCTCTTTGTAATGTAAACACAAGGTTAAGGTTGCATACATTCGCCCCCTTCCTACCCCGCAATTTGGGGGAGACATTAATGCATTGAGATGATGATGTTGCTATCTCAAGTTCCATATATGAGGATTGTTTTCGCGATTATCACATCATTACCCTTCTACGAAGTTTATCCACCTAGGGTATGGGGAAAGATGTATGCAACCTTACCCCCACTCGCTACTACGACATAGACGTGGTTACCATTAACATCATGATTAGTAAATTACATTCCACAGCAAAGGCTTTCCAGTATTAATAGTCATAATTAACAATTACGGAGTATTTTATTTTGGATATAACGAGAAAACCCGCAGCCGATTACCTTTCAAACCATTAGCAAAATGACATGTCTACAAACAATTGAAACTTTTGAATGGAACAATCTAGAAACTACAGACTGACTGCAATACAGTGATGCGAAATTCACATTCAACAATAATAATCAGAAAACAACATTGTAGGTCAACAAAACTGAAATTTAGGACTGATAGAATAATTAAAAGTGGAGATAGAGACAAGTTTTCACCATTTAACAACGTTGAGGGATTGCCAGATTGGCAGGTTCAGCGAGCTCCCGCAACAATGGCGAATGTTATTTTGTAGAGCGCAGATGATTGTAGAGGAAAGAGAGGAGGAGTTCTAGTTATGTCTTAAAAGTAAGGTGATCAAATGTGCGTTTGGGTCAGACGTGGTCCGGGAATGATTTATTTTTTGGCACACGGATATGCGGAGTAGCGGGTTTGGATGGGTTCATGGGTCAGGCCTTTACAAATTTTAGAAATTAGATTGTCCAAGCCTGTTTTGTTGACGGCTGGACAAGATGGGTATGAGTAGGACGGCCGCGGACAATTGAGGAAGAACAAATGCTAGACTTGTCTGTCGTGCCGGGTTCGGGTTATACTGCTCGAGTACTCGGTTTAAGACACGAGGTCGGGTAAAGTACAAGTCGATTTAAGAACAGGTCAGGCCGTCACGCCCGTCAGGGTCGTAGTATGTAGACCTAGACAATGTGGTGGGAAATTTTTAAGGTTCTTCAAAGATCAATACTTTCATCATTTAAACTCGGAATTTTTTAAGGGAGTGAAGTTTAAGTGTCTTTAGTGGCTATTGCTCATTTGCTCATTTGCTCGTTGTCTCGTCGATCTACCTTCGTCGCCTCAGTCAGTCAAGGAATGAAGGACTCAGAATGTTCTAATTTCTTTTCTTACTCATTTTTTTTCATTTAATTATTTTAATTCTTGATTGTTGATTGTTGCTGCATTTTTTGTGTTGCCGTTCTATCGTATTTTTGTGTTGATTGTTGACGTTGTTGTTAGCGTTTTATGGTGTTGCAGTTGTATCATTTTTATGTTGCGGCTCAGCGGTTGTATAGTCTTTGTTTGTGAATCGTGATCCACAATTTTTCGTTTCTCATTGATGGAATTGGTGAATTTCTTATTTCTGAATTGTTGTCTTTGTTTGTGAAGTGTAAATTTCATTATTTAATCCAATTGTTAAACGTATGTTTGGTTTGAATTCATTGAGAATAATATTATTATTAATTGGAGAAGGAAACTTGTGTCTTCATACATTGATTCTAATGCTATATATACAAAGAATGTAATCACATATTTACGGAAGTAAATAATTCTAACAGCTACAATTGTCATTTGTGGAATATGCAATATTGTTGCCTTCTTTGTAGAAGATATGTTTGGGGATTCCAACAGCTCTTTGCAACGTTCAATTGCTAACACCCCCTCTCAAGTTGGCGCGTGGAGAGGCGAAACGCCCAGCTTGGAAAGGAGCTCTTCAAAGGAGGCACGACCTAGAGCCTTGGTAAAAATATCAGCGATTTTAGCGCGTGTGTGAACATAACTCGGACTGATCGTACCTTGCAAAATTTCATCCCGTACAAAGTGACAGTCGACTTCAATGTGTTTAATTCTTTCATGGAAGACGGGATTTTTCGTGATGTGGAGTGCGGATTGATTGTCACATAATAATTGGATGGGTTGTTTGTGAGGGATGCCGAGAAAACCGAGCAGCCCTTTGAGCCATTTGAGCTCGCATGTTGTGAAGACCATAGCTCGATATTCGGCTTCTGTGGAGGATAGAGCAACTGTTGGTTGTTTCTTAGTTTTCCAAGAAATAGGGGATTTACCTAGGAAAACCAAGTAAGCACTGATGAAGCGTCGAGAGGTAGGACAACTAGCATAGGATGCATCACAATAGGCATGGAGAGAGAGATCGCTGTCAGACCGTAGAAGGAGTCCTTGGCCTGGAGCGTTTTTAATATAGCGGACGACGGTGAGAGCGGCTTGCCAGTGTTCGGCTGTGGGAGCATTCATAAATTGTGCCAAAATATGAACCGAGTATAGAAGTTCAGGTCGTGTAATGGTAACATACACCAAGCGACCTACGAGCCGCCTATAAGGTTGGGGATCACTCATAGGTGCGGCTTTTGAGGTGCCGAGTTTGTGGTTAGGTTCCATGGGAATGGAGGTGGGTTTTGCACCGAGAAGACCAGATTCGGATAATATATTGATGGCATATTTTCTTTGAGAAACGAAGATGTCGGATTGATGTCGAGCAATTTCGAGGCTAAGGAAATATTTCAGCTTTCCCAAGTATTTCATATGAAAGCATTTGTTAAGGTATTGCTTAAATTTGTTGATCATATTGGTGTCGTTGCCACAAATAACAAGATCGTCGACATATATAAGGACATGTACTTTCGTAGTGGTAGTGGATATAGAAAATAGAGAGTGATCATAAAGGCATTGGCGGAAACCATATTTAGTGAGAGCGGAAGCGAGTTTAGCGTACCAGCACTGTGGGGCCTGTCATAGTCCGTATAAAGATTTTCGAAGACGACAAACCCGTCCATCAGTGGAGGAAAGAAAACCGGGAGGAGGTTTCATGTAAACTTCTTCAGTCAAGTCGCCATGGAGAAAGGCGTTGTGAACATCCATTTGGTGAAAGACCTAATTCTTCGCAGCGACAATAGCTAATAAAGTCCGAAATGTTACCATTTTGACGGTAGGTGCAAATGTCTAATTGTAGTCGACCCCTTCGACTTGTCTATTGCCCATAACTACGAGACGGGCCTTATAGCGTTTGATGGAGCCATCTGATTTGTACTTGATTTTATATACCCACTTGGACCCGATTGCCTTTTTATTCAGAGGGAGGGGCTCAAGTGTCCATGTATTATTCCGTTCCAGCGCGTCGACCTCAAGTTTCATAGCGGCTCGCCATTCCGGAACCTGTACAGCATCTTTATAAAAGCCAGGCTCGTGGTGTTTAGTCACGGCCGAAAGAAACACATGATGCGTAGGTGAGAATTTAGAATAGTCGAGATAGTGAGAGATAGGAAACCAAGTACCTGAAGACGGTGATGATGCCGTGAACAAGTGCGACGAGGGACAGACGTTTTGTAAAACAAAGCCTTCGAGATTAGAATTCGGTATCTTAATACGGTGACCACGGCCGAGATTGGTGGGGGCAGTGTCCGTGGGTGAGTTGGGGTCAGTTTGTGAAGAAGTCGAGGACGAGGTCGAAGAGTCAGCGGATTGGGTTGGAGGTGACGAAGTGGGTTCGTCATGGGGGGTGAGAATGGACTCAGTGGAGGAATTGGTCTCATTTGTGGAAAGAGACGTATCATGAGTAGTGAATTCTTTAGTGGAGGGAATGGGGTTATTAATAATGACTAATTGGTCAACAGGAAGAAGGTTGGTATTTGTAAAAGATGACAAGTCGTTTTCAGAGTCATGAATGTTAATTGATTGATACGGAAAATTATTTTCAATAAAAATAACATCACGAGAGTCAAAATAAGATCTGTGTCTAAGTCGTAAAGCTTCCAACCTTTTTTGTTAAAAGGATACCCAAGAAAAATACACTTGTGATTGCGAGAGTCAAATTTATTTCGGGTCCGATTTTTTGCATAAGCAAGGCAGCCAAAAACTCGTATGGCAGCCATGGGTGGAGGAGTTTTAAAAAGCATTTCATAGGGGGTTTTCCCGTGAAGAAGTTTGGACGGGGTGCGATTTATTAAATGAACCGCCCCTAAGACACATTCGCCCCAAAATAAAATTGGGAGACTTGCTTGAAAAAGGAGGGCGCGAGCGACATTTAAAATATGACGATGTTTCCGCTCGACCCGACCGTTTTGTTGTGGAGTGTCAACGTTTGAGTCTTGAAAAAAAAATGCCATTAGTTCGAAAAAATGGTTTTAGAGGTTCAAATTTGGTGTCGTTGTCACTACGCAACGTTTTGATATTTTTGTGAAATTGACGGCTAATCATAGAAAAGAAATTTAATAAATTTTGTTGAGCATCACTTTTATTTCGTAACAGATATACCCAAGTTGTACGAGAAAAATCATCAACCAAAGTTAAAAAATAACGAGACCCACACGACCCGTTTTCAGAATATGGACCCCATAAGTCGCAATGAACCAAATCAAAAATTGAAATAGCAGTAGAATTACTTAAAGGAAATGGTGTTCGAGTTTGTTTAGCTTTAATGCAGACCTCACAGCAATTATTTTGTAAAGTGCTAATATCCTTGTTTGAAATAAAATCCAAATAACGAAAAACAGAGGGAGAAGGGTGCCCGAGTCTCCGGTGCCAAAGTGCAGGAATGTCAACAGATTGTACCATACAGACCGTGGCCTTCTCGTCATGGACCCCTTGAAGCTAATAAAGTCCCTCGCGTTGCTCACCCGCACCAATCACTATCTTCGAGGAACGGTCCTGTATAAGGCATAAATTATGAGAAAATTGAATCGTAAGTGAGGCGTCAAGAAGCAACCTAGAAACAGACAATAAATTGCATTGTAAATTATCAGCATATAATACGTTGCGTAAAATGAGACGAGAAGAGAAACATATATCGCCACTTTTAGTAGCGATCGTAAGGTCGCCATTAGGCAAACCAACTGACAATGGAGAGATTGTACGAATGTTTGAAAATTGAGATAAAGAACCTGACATATGGTGAGACGCACCTTTGTCAATAATCCAAGGGAAAATCGAAAGTTTACCGTGAAGTGTGTCAGAGCCGGTAGCAGATTTCCGAGCATGCCAGAGCTGTGTTATTTCAGCCAAGTCGTTCGGACTCATATTGTTGAAGTCCAATCTGTCCAATTTTGAGAGAGACGCTCCATATGACGACGCACCACTAGTGCCGCCATTGTTTTGCCCAGAGCCACTGGCTGCCATATTTACCCGAGGAGGGTGTCCTACTGTACCCTATTTTCGGATACAATCATAGTTTGCTCGGCCTTGTACATCCGGTACAAAGGTGGCCTTGCTTAAATCTGTAGCATTGGGATCAACAAAAATACGGTCGCGGGGACGATCTCCCCAATACTCCGCGTATTCACCAGTAACCCGATAACACTTGCGAAAAAGATGACCATGACGCTTACAAGCAATACACTAAGGACGGTTAGACGAGCCAGAGGAGTTCTGCCCGTCATAGGTAGTATCACGTCCCCCCCGAACCCTTCGGTCCATTGTAAACGCGGGCCGCAAAGGCCATCGGGTCGGGTGTAGAGTCGGATTTGGGTTGGGATAAATTTCTCACCCCCTCATCTTGTAAGAGGCGATTATAAACAATATCTAATTGGGGAAGAGGATTAATACTAATTATTTGAGATCGAGCATTGGAAAAGCGAGCATCGAGGCCCATTAAGAAATCACGTACCCGTTTCTTTTCTCTTCGAGCATTAATTAAATTAAGCCAATTGCAGGGGCACGGGTTACACGAGCACTTGGGAAGCGGATCATGTTCCAATATCGCGTCCCATAAGGTCATCACTCTGCCATAGTACTCCATTAAGTTCTCTGTCGGATTTTGACGACACACAAGTAATTCCGCCTGAAGTTGATAGACACGTGCTTCATTGGTTTGACAAAAGCGGTTTTTGATATCCTCCCATACTTGTTTTGCCTCTGGTCGGAGCGAGATCTGCTTTCGCACCGAGGGTTCGATCGTATTGCAGATCCAGAGAGTGACAAGAGCATTTGTCGATTCCCAAGTCGCATAGGACTCGGATGTAAGCGGTGGTTTCACGACAGAGCCGTTTATAAAACCGAGTTTACCTTTGGCCATTAGCGCGAGATAAAACGAGCGTGACCAATCGTCATAGTTATTGCCGTTAAATGTAACGGTGGAGATGGAATGACCCAGATGTTCGACGTGAACAACCGAGTATGATGATTTGGGAGGATTAACAACTTCAGAGTTTGTAATTGTAAAAAAAAAAATTTTTTTTTTTTTGAAAGAAGAATGAATGGGTAAAAAAAACCTAATCGTCTGATACCATGTTAAACGTATGTTTGGTTTGAATTCATTGAGAATAATATTATTATTAATTGGAGAAGGAAACTTGTGTCTTCATACATTGATTCTAATGCTATATATACAAAGAATGTAATCACATATTTACGGAAGTAAATAATTCTAACAGCTACAATTGTCATTTGTGGAATATGCAATATTGTTGCCTTCTTTGTAGGAGATATGCTTGGGGATTCCAACAGCTCTTTGCAACGTTCAATTGCTAACACCAACTTACAGTGTTGCCTAAAAAACATCGGAATTATTTTTTCACATACGGATTTTACTTTTTCACATACATTTTTTTCATAATGTTTCCATATCATACCCCCCTCCTAAACGTAATCCCTCTTTTTCTTAAACATAAGCCAATTAAGTGATATATACATCTAGCATTCTAGCCTAAACCCGAATCAAATAAACTTAAACAATGAATTATAATTCTCCAATTAGTGGAGTAATTTTGTTTTTAGCAATTATTAATACATTTTTCTAAAATGATTAGATTTATAATTAAAAATTATTGTTAATTAGGGTTCATTCTAGTAGGCGTTAGGATTACAACAATTTGATTGATTAATTAAAATTTGTTGATGCTGCCATAGTCTTAATCCACCAAGTGTTCCTTAAGTCAAACTATATATCAACATTGCATGCCAGAAGTTGAAAGAAATATTACTCCTAACTATAGGAGATGTATTGTCGACAATTGTCGTACACTTTTTTATGCTGTGTTGTTTTTGTTTTAATTTTTTTCTTTTTTAAAATATTAATTAATTATTGCGGTGATGGGAGAGGTTAGCAGCAAGCCGGAGGTTGACCGGAGGCCGGAGCAATGTCGCCGGCGACGTGACTTATTGGAGTAGTTCAACTGAGGTAGGGTTAGTGATGAAGGTAGATGAGAGAAAGCGAGAAAAATTATATGGAGAGGAAAGTAAAAAATAAAAAGGGTATAATTGTAAAAGACGTATGCGAAAGAGTAAAATTCGTATGTGAAAAAGCACGCCCCAAAAACATTTATCAGGATGCGAGAAAAGAAAAAAAAAACTTGTCGGAAGAATGGTGATCTTGCAATGTTATCAATCGAGAAAGAACTTTTGGAAAATATCGATGTTTATGTTATCATTAATGACTTAATTTGGATTTCAAAATGCGTATTGATTGCACTTTTTATGATAATAAAACATGTATTAGCCAATAACACCTGAATTAACTGAAATAATTTTTTTAAGAGGGTCCACAATCGTATTTTGCCTAGGGCCTTAAAATGTTCAGGACCGGCCCTGGCAAGATTGTAAGCAATAAAGTGTCTCATGCTAGTTGGGATCACCCACTAACACGGTCTCGGGTCTCCGGGCGCATGTCATTAATCCTACTCATGATCGCCAATGGCTGACAAGAATGCAATAAAAGTAAGCAGCAGGTTTTTTAAAGCAAGAGACAAACATTAACAAGCTTAAAGATAAGAAACATTTTTTTTTACTAACACTCCATAAAGAAGTTTATTTGACACGAAGTAGTGCATTTCTTGTAGCATGAAACATTAAATGTGCACCTTAGTGGTACGTTTTCTAATCTAAATGCTTAAAAACCTAAACTAAATTAAAAATTGAAGCCCTTGGTATGAAGTTTAATGACTTCTATAGTTTAGTAATGAAGATAGAAAGAGATGTTTTAGAGAGAATTAATCTTTGTATTATGATAATTTTGTATACTCTGTTTTTACAATTATGTTTTAGTATCAGACTTTCTAGCTATATATATACATACAGCTAAGTTAAGTTGGTTAGGAGTTAGTTAGGAAGTTTGTTATGCTCCTAACTACTTCTCATCTTTAACTGAATCAACTAAACAACATCAAATCCCATGTTATACTTCACATCCCCCCTTCAAGCTGGACTGTGATGGAAACATCTCAAGGCCTAGCTTGTGACATAAGAACTGATGTTGCTGTCCTCCTAAAGGTTTAGTGAAGATGTCAGCCAGCTGCATATTTGAGCTGACATGTTGAGTCAGTAAGAATCCCTCTTTCTGCTTGTCTCTCACATAGTGGCAGTCGACGTTTAAATGCTTGGTTCTTTCATGAAATACAGGGTTGTTGGCAATATGCTGAGTAGCCTTGTTATCACACATCAATGGAATAGGTGTAGTAATCTGAACTCCCATATCTTTAAGCAAGGATGCTAACCAGACCAATTCACTAGAAGTATACGACATACTCCTATACTCAGCCTCAGTAGAACTCTTACTAACTGTTCGTTGTTTCTTTGTCTTCCAAGAAATCAGAGCATTTCCTATGAAAACACAAAACCCACTGAGTGATCTACTGCTAAAACCACATTGAGCCCAATCAGCATCACTGTAAGCCACCAACTGCAGGTTAGATGTAGCTGGATAGAACAATCCAACATTTGTTGTACTCCTTAAATATTTGACTACATGTGTTGCTGCATTCATGTGAGGAACCCTGGGCTGAGAGAGGAATTGACTCAAATTCTGAACTGAGTAAGATATGTCTGGCCTAGTGAGGTTAAGATATAATAACCTTCCAATTAGTCTCCTGTAGACTTCAGGATCTGGGAGGAGATCACCCTGATCTATGGTTAGCTTCAGCCCTCTTGGCATTGGGAAATCTGTCTTTGCACTGCCCTCCATTCCAAGATCTTTTACTATGTCCAATATGTATTTTCTTTGGTTAAGCATAATGCCAGTATCATTTCTAGCAACTTCAAGTCCTAGAAAAAACCTGATATAACCAAGATCTTTTATAGTAAACTTAGTATCCAGTTGTTGTTTAACCAACTGTATTGCAGGCTCATTAGTTCCTGTAATGAGCACATCATCCACATAAACCAGGATGATCAAGAAAGAATCTGAGGCCTGCCTTGTGAACATGGAGTAATCTTCTCTAGATTGAACAAAATCCAAGCTTTTAAGATACTTTGTTAACTCTAGATTCCATTGTCTAGAGGCTTGTTTAAGACCATACAATGATCTTTTTAGTCTACATACTTGTCCTTTTGTGGCCTTATCATAACCTTCTGGAGGTTTCATATATACTTCCTCATCTAAGTATCCATGAAGGAATGCATTGTTGATGTCCAGTTGATGTATAGGCCATCCCCTTGCTGATGCTACAGCCAGCAACGTTCTAACAGTGGCAAACTTTGCTACTGGGGAGAAGGTATTTTTATAATCCTTGTCCTTAACCTGAGTGAAACCCTTAGCTACTAATCTAGCTTTGTATCTTTCAACTGAACCATCAGCCCTATGTTTTATTTTGTAAACCCACTTGCAACCAATAGCAGCCTTCCCTTCTGGAAGACTAGTTAATTCCCATGTCTGTGTTTGTTCCAAAGCATGTAACTCCTGCTGCATTGCCTGAACCCATTTGTTATCAGTCATAGCCTGCTTGTAAGTATGAGGTTCTAACTGAGCAATGACATGTGACAGGGATGATATATACTCAGGAGTAAAATCAACAAGCTCCCTTAATATAGTGGCATGTAGGGCTGAAGAATTGGATGCTGGGAGTTTATATTGAAAATCTCTAAGCTTGGATGGAATGGATCTTGGTCTTTCAGACCGTGGTCTTTGATGAACACCAGGGACATCATTAATTATAGGTTGAATAGTGGAAGTTGGACTAGATTGTATAAAAGGGGGAACTGATTCTTCAGTTGTTAGAACATTTCTTTGATTAGAAATAGTGGCCTCTTGTACAATATCAGACTCATGAGAATTTGTAACAGATCCTTGTGATTGATGCAACTGGATCACTTGTGATGTAGCAGGATTCAGCATATTCAAAGACTCATCCAAATTCTGAGATACATTGATTTCAATGTTCTTATATGGAAAAATATGTTCTTTAAAAACAACATCTCTACTACAAAAAGTAATATGATTATCCAAATCATAAACTTTATACCCTTTCTTATCAAATGGATATCCCAGCATGATACATCTCCTAGATTTAACAGCAAACTTATCTTTATCCCTCATAGTATTGCTGGCATAACACAATGAACCAAAAACCCTTAGTTCATCATAAGTTGGAACTTCTTTGAACAAAATCTCATAGGGTGTTTTCCAATTAATAACTGGACTTGGCATTTTGTTAATCAAGTAAGTAGCAGCTAGGACACAATCACCCCAGAACTTTATTGGTAAACAAGTATGAAGTCTAAGAGCTCTAGCAGTCTCAATGAGATGCCTATGCTTCCTCTCAACCCTACCATTCTGTTGAGGTTTACCTGCAATTGATGTTTGATGAATAATCCCTTTTGCTGCAAAGACATCATGACATTGCTCCTGAATAAACTCAGACCCATTGTCACTTCTAAAAATTTTCAAGGAGGTGCCAAACTGATTTTCTATTTGTGCAATAAACTGTTTGATTATGCCTGGGACTTGCATTTTATTTTGAAGCAAATAAGTCCAGGTATTCCTTGAATGATCATCAACCAAAGTCAGAAAATAGCTGGCCCCATTCAATGCTTTTGTTCTATAAGGCCCCCATAGATCAACATGAAGTAATGCAAAGATACTTTTAGCATAAGAAGTACTCCTTTTAAAAGGTAATCCATGATGTTTTGCTAAGGAACATGTTTCACAATGGAAATTCGAAGTCATCTTGTTATTAAAACCATAGACATGCCTTAATTTTTCAACAGAAGTATGCCCTAGCCTAGCATGTACAAGTTGTGCATCTATTACAGCAGAACTATGAATTAAACTGCTATGACTAACAGCTGCAGCAGTCCCTGTGAATCTGCTTTTATTATTTTGAGCTGGTACAAGTCTGTATAAATAATAAATCTCCAACCTTCCTTGCTCTAGCCAGGACCACTTTACTTGAAAGGTCCTGGAAAACACATTGATGAGCATCAAATTTAGCTGATATAGTAGAGGTTTCTACCAATTTTCCAACTGAAAGCAAATTCTGCCTAAAACCAGGAACAAGAAAGACATTCTGTAATGTGATAGTAGGAGTTAGATGTGCAGTACCCATCTTGAACACTAATTTGATACTACCATCAGGAAGAACAACAGCAACAGGTCTAGTTAAAACATGGATATCAGACAAGAGTGTGATATCTGAAGTCATATGGTCTGAAGCACCTGTATCCACAATCCAGTCTATACTGATGATACTATTAGATACAGAATTGGCTTTAGAATAGGTTAATTTACCTGCAAAATTAGCAGATGAAACACCAGTAGAACCAGACTTATCCTCCAAGCTTCTTAGAACCCTTTGCAACACAGAATCAACCAACCCATCAACCATAGTTGGATCTAAAGAGTTTTGAGATTGAGCCCTTGAATCAATAAAGTGATCTTCAAAAGGATCCTCAAATTCTGACTCATAGTAACCAGTTTCAGCATGATTAGCCATCCTCCTAGAGGTTCCACCCCTGAATGATGACCTTCCTCTTCCTCTTCCTGCCTTATTGAATCGACAAATATTCTTTACATGACCCTTTTTACCACAGACAGTACATGTTTGCAATCTATAACATTCAGCCATGGTGTGTCCTTCCTTTGTACAGTAAGAACATTTCTTGACATCAGATATCTCAGGGTCAAAGTCAGTTTTAGCCTTCTTGTATGCATGATGGGAAGAATCAACCTGTGCAGCATAAGCATTGGCCTCTGCTAGGACATCAACAGCATCAGATACTTGTTTCTGTCTCTCAATTTTCTGGAGAAGAAATAGTGCTTTGTTCAGAGGAGGAAAAGGATCCATAGACAAGATGTTTGTCTTAACTTGTTCATACCCACTGTTTAACCCCATAAGGAACTGGATCAGTTTAGACTGAGTATCTCTATCCAAGATTCTTTTTAATAATTGACAGGAACAAGAATTGATAGCTCCACAAGAACAAGTTGGAATAGGATCAAGACATTCAAGATTCTCCCAATTCCTCTTCAAGTGGTTGTAATATTCAACAAGTGGTGTATTGGATTGAGAAAGAGAACTCAAATCTTTACGAATTTGGTAGATTTCTACAGCATTAGTTTCCCCATACCTCTCAATCAACTCATCCCAGAGTTCTTTGGCAGTACGAACATAGGAAAAACTAGACTTAATTTCAGGATCAATGGTATTCTTCATCCATTGTTTTACCAACAAATCTACTCGAAACCACTGATGAAACTTCTTATCTGTCTTATCAGGTTGCTTCAAAGAGCCATCAATAAAACCTTCTTTGTTTTTAGAAATGAGGGCAACATACGTATCACGTTTCCAGGAAAGAAAATTTGAACCATCAAAATTGTAGTCTATCAATCTCAAATTCGGTTGATCAGTAGAACATACATAGAGAGGTTCATCAAGAAAAGAGAATGAGCTACTGGTTTCAGCAGAATTCTCCACGATTTCAGGCATTATGATAGAATCTTGGTTAAAAAAAATGATTTTGACAGAAAAAAGAAGAAGATTTACAGAGTTTTTATGCGGAATTTTGATGAAGGAACACAGAATCGAACTTCTCCTGATACCATATGAAGTTTAATGACTTCTATAGTTTAGTAATGAAGATAGAAAGAGATGTTTTAGAGAGAATTAATCTTTGTATTATGATAATTTTGTATACTCTGTTTTTACAATTATGTTTTAGTATCAGACTTTCTAGCTATATATATACATACAGCTAAGTTAAGTTGGTTAGGAGTTAGTTAGGAAGTTTGTTATGCTCCTAACTACTTCTCATCTTTAACTGAATCAACTAAACAACATCAAATCCCATGCTATACTTCACACTTGGAACGAAATATTCACGCAGGCGGATAACTCAATAGACTCGATCCCGAGGTTTTTGAGTGTTGTTATACAATATTATGTATGATTACGCTTTCGACAAGACTACAACCTTGCTATACCTATACATGTAGACCTGGCAAAACTGACCCGACCCGATAAGGCTGACCCAAGACCCGAAAGCGACCCGAAATTACCTGACCCGAGATGACCCGAAACCCGAATTGACCCGACCCGACCCAGACCCGACCCGAACCATGACTGACCCGATAGAGACCCGATCCAAAATAACCCGACCCGAAACCACCGACCTACAGACGACCCAATTTGAAATGATCCTAAATGACCCAATTTAATGTGATTAGGGGTTAATATGAGACGAGACGGCCAACATGCAGCTCAAGCTCGTCTTGGTCCAAGTCGGCTCGTGCAAGTTTGGCTCGACGCATGCTTGACTCGAAAACTAACTTGATCATTTTTTACCTGAAAATTGCCTAAATAAATCGGATATGAATCTAAAATGACCCGACCCGAAATGGCCCAAACCCGAAGTGGCCCAAACCCGAAACTGACCCAAACCCGAAAGCGACCCGACCCGACCCGACCCGACCCGACCCGAAAGATTGAGCAAACCCGAGATGACCCGACCCAAACTGACCCGACCCAAACCCGACCCGTTTGACCCATTTGCCAGGTCTAATATTACATGACACTGCTAACAGTGCTAAGTGCTAACTGTGTGTTGCAAATGTCACGGAGCTTAGTTATTATTAAAGTCATTGAACAGATACTCATTGCCTCTCCCGGATACAGCAGTTGATGGTCAGGAGATTTTAGCTGAGAATGAACTAATTTAAGTGATCAGGCATGCCTGAAGTTGCTCAGTTCCGAGAGCGATTAGATATCATACAACTTGAAATCAGATAGACACCGTGTATTTTATGTTCCTGAAATCTGTAAGTCTCATCCATTGTTTTTCACACCTTCAATAAATCAATCAAATTCTTTGTACATCATTGCTGCGAAATCTGTGAAATACAAAATTCTTCAACATGAATTTCATTCTCACCGTAGGAATTTATCCCACCAATATAATTCTCTTCGAACTAGCTGTACACTTTAAATACAATCAAATAATAGCGGTTCAATTTGCTTTCAGCTACGAGATTTACAAGTATCCATAACCCTCTGAATTCGCTCCATTACTACCGGAATTTCCTTTTCCGTTAACATTGCAAAGCAACATTGAAACCATCCAGGCTCAACACAATGACACGAAGATCCCGGTATTACATTAATCTTAGCAACATTCAACAGCTTTTCCCATAGCTCAACCTCTCCTTTTTCACTGTAAGACCTAATCATTCCGCTCATATCAGCCCAACAATATAAGCTTCCACCACCTTCAATGGTTTCGATCCCTAGTTCCTTTAGCGCCTTCACAAATTTAACATACATTGTTCGTACCCTTTCTCCATTAGTCTCGACTAATGAGTGAATGAATTTTGAATCTGAAAGCATCGAGACAAGGAATCTTTGAGTTGGAGCTGAGATCGGGGAAAAGCGTGCCATTTTTTTGGCAGCATTGACCACATTGTCATTGGAAGAGTAGATTACAGCGGTGTTAAAACCAGGAAGAGAGAGATCATCTGAAAGACTGTAGACGATGTGGATCCGATTGGGCTCCACATCTTCAGACTCGACAACTTGAGCCATGCTGACGAACTGGTCTTCACTGTCGCTGTGATTGGATTTGGAGCCGACAAAGCTCTCGATTGAGATTATGTGGATGTTTTTCTCTGTTGCGAAATCCGTAAGGTTGAAGAGCATTTCTCTACTTAGTGGCTTGCCCAAAGGGTTCGAGGGGTTGGAAATTAAGATGCCACGCACTCTGAGCCCGCGCTTCTTTGCGTGGGTGTATGCGTGATCGAGGGCTGTAATACTTAGGTTAAAATTATCAGCACTCCGGCAAGGAATAGGGATGAGCTCGACACCAGTACGCCATTTCACATCCCTGTCAAAGCTGCATTCTAGCAGAAGTCAGATAGCTTAACTAATAAAATCACTAACCGAGTAGTGCCTGGGGTATCGTGTAAGTTCGTATATATTATTTGGGAAAACTGTGTTTACCTGGGATAGTATGGTGCAGGAACAAGGAATGCATTTCCATGATCTGCTAAACAGAAGCTTAGAATCTCAATTGCAGGTGCTACTCCGGCTGTCAACACTATTTTTGATGAATCGAAATTTACTCTTGTTTCTGTAGTCCCGGAAATGAATTCGGCCACAGCCTGTGATAACTATAAGATTAAAATCCTGTTCTTTAAGACTGAAACTCTCTTAAGTGAACAGATGTGTGGATGAAGGGTATAATGAAGTTAACTTCACTTAACTTATATTTCCTCCGTTACATTTAATTCTCTAAATTTTTCAAAATATGAAGAGAAATTTGAAAAACCTAAACAGCTCAATGGAACATAACTACGTCCTAACCTGATCTAAATGAAACTAAAGTTAATTGAAATTACGTTCAAAAGATTACGGCCTAAACATAAGCTAACCAAAAACAATCGAAGTACGTCTGTAATAATGTCATATAAGCAAAAGTGAAATCGCACTTTTTCACAAACAAAAGTGAGAAAAGCTTAATGAATCATGACAAAGATCTAATAAACAAAAAAAAATTAAAAAGGTGATCAACTTACCATTTTCAAGTCCATCATTCCATGAAAAGGTTGATAATTTGCAATCTCACTTATGTGTAATTCTTGTGCTCCACTCCTCATTATTGATAAATTTGCATTCTCAACCATCCAATTTCTTACCAAATCCAAACACAACTGTCAAATTTTCATTTAAGACAAAATGCCAGTTAGTACTTCTATGGCCACCTAAAGACTAAAATAACATTTTCTCCAATATTGTATAAGATGATTGGAAAAATATTCGGAAAATTTCCACGGTACCCCTGAATTATGACATTTTGCCGAAATACCCAAATTTTGGGTTGTTTGGTGAAAAAAATTTGACATACAAAAACTCCTAGTAATTTTTTTTTCAAATCATAGCTCTCGGAAAGATAACGATTTGAAAAAAAAAATCACTTTCCGAGTTTGTAAACACGAGTTAGGACCACTTAAAGGGTAAAAAATTTGGGTATATCGGGCAAACTGTCAAAGTTCAGGGGTATCGTGAGAATTTTCCGAAAATATTTGTGTCATGGTCCTCCTTAAGTGTACCTTGGACGTCCTCTCTGAGGATACAAGTATTTTTCAAGATGATTGTATATCAAAAAGTTTACATTTTGCATGGTTGTAGACAATTACTCCGTACACAGCAGATTTATATCCGATCAATTGTTGCATAAATCACCAATAAGCAAAATGGGGCAAGCTGCTTAATACGGAGTACAAAGTAACTTGTAGACAATTACTCCGTAAGTGTTATAACATATGTTTTCAATCAGCATTACTATCATTACATGTTTCAGTTACGGAGTATTTTGAGAAGATGTTAATGTAAATTTTATGTCGATAACAGAGCCATCACAGTAAAACTTAAAGTCTCAATAATTGTGAAAATTTGGCAATGATATAAGAACGTCTTACCGCATGTGACAGCTCTTTAACTGATTAAAACACCTCGTATCCTGATTATATGAGGAAAATGATAATGACACTACAATTTCTTTTAATGATACTTTAATAGAGGGTAAATCTAAGTCATTTTAAGGATATGTTACTATTCACTATCTCACAATTATAAGTGCAGGAAGTCTCATTGAAGACGGGCGGCATATCCATGTCCATTGAAAATGAATATGCTCTCTTACAATGAGAATATTGATAGGAGTGGTGGCTAATTAACACAAATTAAAGTACCGTTCATGCAATAAGACGATCTTATTTTATAATTTGCGTTAAAATAATAATCAAACAAGACAAAAACCTTATAATCATCGAAAAGAGAGACAAACCCACCTGATTACTCGCCAACCCAAGTTGAATAACCCCATCCGGATTCCCAACCTCATCAAACGGATCCTCCGCAACCCGACCCAACCCAATAAAATACGGCGTCTCCACCACTTTCCCAACCCGACCCGACAAATGAGCCGGACCCGACCCGGACCCACGTGGAGAAAACAAATGGGTCCTCGAATACGTCCTCTCAAGACCCACCAACACCTCACTAGACACCGGTCGAACCCGGTCACCATCCGGTTCAGGTTCCGGGTCGGGGTCGGGTTCGGACCGGTTTCTCTTGAGGTAGAGCTGAAGAAAGTAGAAAAGAGCGCATGGAATAACTGAACCGAAGAAAAGACCCCCTCGTCCTTGGACCACCCCTTGTAATGGTACTATAATTCTCATATCAGTTCCGGTTTGGGTTTTGGGTTTGGGGTTTAGGGTGGTGAGGGACGAGAAAAGGGTCATATTTTAATTAATTACGAGCACAACCACGATCACGACGAGGATGAATATTAATAGGATTAGAAATCATTGGTAGTGTGTGAATTGAGTAAACCAAATGTTTTGCTAGTTTTGTTTCTTTCTTTGTTTGGTCTTGTTTTGATTTGTTTGTTTTATTTAATACACTAAAGGAATAAGATTTATTTGGTGGGAAATGGAGTTGGAAATATAATAAAAAGTGTGATTTATATGATTGAGTGTTTTTTTTTTTTTTTTTTTTGGAGAAAATATGATAAGAGTAATTGAGTTGGCGGCTAAGTTGGTAGAAAAGTATGACTGAATGAGAGTGAGGGAGTGTCACATGCTCACAGTGTGGGTATTGGATTGCGGGAGATATAATTTGGACGAGTGGGAATTACAGAGAGATTAGACGGGGATTCGAAGATTCTCAGCCGTTGGGAATATTTTTGGAGAACGTTTCCTTACAAAGTACAAACCTATAACTGATCGGATTCTCTCCCACAATCAGGAGGTAAGTAAGGATTACAATTCACAAGTTAGACCAACTAATATTTTTGCTAAATTGGGAGGGTATATGGTAGTCTAGGTAGCATGAAAACGGACACGGACACGGACACGACACGGACACGTGATACGGCATGTCGTGAAATTTAGGACACGGGACACGGCATTTAAATTTAATAAAATATATATTTTATAGTTATAAATAACGTACGATTTTATTTTATATTGATATTTGATATTGAATGTAAATAATTGAAGGTAAAATTTGACTTTGACTATAATTTATTCTCATTTCTCATCCAACTCATCTTCTAATTAATCTCTTTTAGTCTTTCAACCTCTCGTTCCTTATTTATAGGTGTCCGTGTGTCCGTGTGTCCGACACGGGACGGCTAGTTAGGAGGAGTGTCCGTGCTACCTAGATGGTAGTATGGTACTATTTGCCGAACGGTGGAAGCAGATTGATAATAGCGGATAACGTTAACAGAATATGGTTATCAGATTTAACTATTAAAGAGTGTTTGATAATCTATTATATATAAAAGCAAAAGCATTTTAAAGCGTTTTTATTGGTCGATGAAAAAAAAAAAGATTTATCAAATTTTTAGTGATGTAGGACCCCATATTTATGTTTAAGAATTAATTAGTCTATTTCCTTCCTTCACTATTATTTACTCTTTGCACGGGTTTAAAACTAGTAATAGATTATAGGATAACTATTAGCATAATCATAATATTTTCATGTACTGTATATATAGAAATTGAATATGTTATACAAATATACAATATGCGGCAATTAACAATATATTCAAAAACTATAAATTTTTGACTATTATGTTGTTAGAATATATCGTTTACCAAGCACATGCAACTAGTAGATTGGTTGGTTAATCTACTAATGCGGCATGAATCTAGTTATTTTACTTAATACGGAGTATGTTATTTACCAAATATGGTCATAAATCATAATGCAATCATGGATCCACATTCATCCTACTTTTTTTAATTATAACTTAACAAATTCAATTGAAGTGTAAAAATATTTTGAATTTAAATAAAAGACGTAAATTTAATTGAAGTGAACCGAAAATAAGTACAAAGAAAATGTCTTTGTCTATATGTCGGTATCCTTTAAATGTTATTAATCCATTCGATTAAATAAGACGGGTGATTATAAGATAAACAAACAAAAAATGGTATGGAGTAATTGGTACATATATTGACTCATTACAAGGTTTATCGACTCAATGTACCAAAAAAAAAACAAGGTTTATCGACTCTTTTATTTCCCCTTACAACCTTACATTATAGTGGGTCTAATGAGCCTTACTACTTTAAGATAGACCGATAAGATAAATAAAGTTTTAATAAATGCATAATTCACATGTCCAAACATTTTTCAATTTTAAAATCTAGAATATATTTAATAGCCTACAAATTATATATATCAAGTCAATCATTTCCCCGGTTGAAAATATCTGATTTAACCATTACTTAACCTAGTCAAAAATTTCAATATCCACTCATATAAATCGCACTTGGTTCCGCCACTAAATCATGTACTCCCTCCCATCCACTCCAATGGATAAGCAACGGTAACATTGGGTTTTCGGTACTATTCATGGGTGTGGAGAATCTTTGATATTATTCCTAATATATAAGAAAAAAATATAGTCATGTGAGATCTTATTTAATTCATCATCATGAATGTTATAAAAATATCAAATTATTATAACTTTTAATAATGTGTAACTAAAGATATTTACGTTGCAAAATACGGCTCGACAAATGTGAAAAGTCTAATGTTATATGTGGATGGGAGGGAGTATGCAATACAAGCCATATTGGCATTTATGTGTGGCAAGAATGTCCCATAAAAAATGAAAAGTGAGCATGAAAAACAACATTGGCACATGGAGGCTAAATCACAAGTAGTGAGTGAGATTGAGGCATCTACTATATATAAAAGCGGAAACATTTAAAGCGCTCTTATTGGTCGATGAAAAAAAGGGATTTATCAATTTTTGGTGATGTAGGGCCCCCATGTTTGTTTATGCTTAAGAATTAATTAGTCTCTCTCCTTCATTCACTATTATTTACTCTCTCCTACTTTTACCAATTTCATTAATTATTCCATTGTATTACATTATACTATACTATATTTTATTAAACATAACATCTAATGAATAATTACATAGTTTAATACGAGTATCATTATTTAATCTCATTTGCACATCCGTAAAAAGATATTATAAACACAAATTATTACATTCCCTATAATTAATTTACACTCCAAAATTTACATATTACAATTACGAATATTATAAATAAACTACATAATTGCATACAAATGACACAATTACTAATAATAATTTCTAATACAAAAACCATAGTATAAGTTTCAAAATATATAGTGTATGTATCCTCCGTAAGATATCATATTATGTTTTGAATTTTTGGACTCTAAACATAAAAGGGTAAGACATGTTTTCTGAGAACATACAGTTATTTTCATCCTTGTTGATATAAGATATTTATTTGTTCATTATATTAGTCAAATTATTATATTGGTTTGAATGCATGAAAATCACGCTATATTAGCAAAATACTATAAATTTTTTATCGATTTTTTAATTGAACGTGAATTTAAAATTTATCTTATAAAAACATACTACTACTTATATACATATTCTTATACTTTACTTTAATACATTCAAATTGTTGTTTGTTTTACGATAACAATAAACAAAAATCAAGTATAATCATGTATCAAATAATAACGTCTTTTATTAATTACAACCCGTGCATTTTCTGCACGGGTTTAAAACTAGTTTGGAGTAAATTGAAGACAAACTTCCAGCTTAGCAATATTTCGGCCGTTTACCAGTCTCACCATAAAGATATCATCTTAAAGGACAACATACACCAAAATCATATCTCCATCACACAAATCATACATTTACACTTTTGGCAAAATTTAGTTAAAGTCTAGCATATCCGTTTTTAATTTAAAACAAATTAAATAATTCATGTATGACAGATAAGACAAAATCAGAATGTATAGAGAAAATGAAAAAAATTGTCTTATACTCGTATATTTATGTGAAATGATATTTAAATCGTTTTTTTATATTAAGACGGATATTTCCGTCTTGAAAAAAGGACGAGTTGTTACAGTTTTGTCACATTGGATGGGTAGTCGACAGTGGTGTACTGCCGTACTGGTGCCACTAGAATCGGGCTTGTACGCTTCTTTTAAAATTGATGGGCCATTCCCCTCCAAAACGGCAAAAAGTCACTAAAAGAGTAAAATTTACGGGCCATTTAGCTGGGCATTGCTAGGTTTGCTACCCATTTCAGGGCCTTCTTGGGATTTGATGGGCTGGGCCTTGTTTAGAATCTTTAGAGGTTCCAATCTAAAGCCATGAGTCCAGACATTTAAATAGCAATAACAACCACACAACGTTTGTCATGAGCTAAAATTTCCGAATTGTTTTTGCTAAATTTTTCTTTAACACGGCTTGACCTTCCGCTTAGGAAATTTTCGTCCTCTTTAACGGCAAATTCTGGCTGCCTTTGAACAGTGTTATGTTACTTCGCTCCTTCGCGTTACCTACATTCACCACTCGTTCACATGTGTAGCAGTTGAACACTTTTATGTTATCAAAAAAATATTGTTATCACACTTATTTGTGTGATGTTTTAGTGAGTATAATTGAATCATGCAGGTTTTTGAAGAGTATGGATTCCTGATACCTAAGAGGGGAGGGGGTGAATTAGGTACCTTTTAAAATTTTCAACTAGTTATTTATGAATTAAAGCGAGTTGAGTCGAAGAGTAAAGAAGAGTTCTGATCGTGGCAGCAGTCGGTTGAACTGTTACCAGTTCCTTTCAGATTTAAGCGAAACTGTAGCTGACAGTATTAATGATTGTTGTTATGCTAAAGTAAAGAACGTAAATTAAAAGTACAGTGGAATTAAATAATATACAGATCAGCACACGATTTTGAATTGGTTCGCCCTACGATCTAAGGGCATACCTCCAATCTTCATTATATTGCTTTGTGAATAAGAAATCTACTCCGCAACTTAAAAAATCCTACAATAAAATGGTCAACAAACCTACTCCGGTTGCGAAAGAGCTTAAGAACACACTTGTCCTAAAACTCGACTCTTGAACTGAAAAGTTACATGATCTTTGTTCCTCAAATTTTGTTCTTAAAAAGAACTTGTGAGTACAGTTTCAAGATCTAACTATTCAAGTAACAAGAACATATTACAAAGGCAACGGTATTCTGAACTGTACTCATGAAGACTTTGAAATAATTTGCAAAGAGAAAGGTTTTGAAAACTCTTAAAACAATTTTGCAAAAGATAGATTGTGCTCTTTATTTATAGAGAAATGAGGATGACTTGAAATGATTAAATATACCTTGAGAGTTGAGAGTGTCCACACTCAAACAAGTGGGCAAAAGAGATGTTTCACAAAAGTGGGTGTTTTATTATTAAAGTGGGCCCAAAAATTTAGCTCAAAGTGTTCCTCAAAATGTTTTAACTTTTCTGGTTTTCACTTGGTAAAACAAACACAAGAAGACAAAGTCTTTTAAAGAGACAAGATGAAAAAGGACAACCCTACCTAACTTTTAAACACAAAAGAGTGTCTATCTCATTTAAGGAAGATGATCCAAGAAAAGATTCATTTCCCCCATTTTCTTACAAACCATTTTCAAATCACTTCAAATAAATTGCAATATCAATTTTAGAGGGAAACTCGATTTTAAAGTATTTTGGATTTAAATATAAAAACCGAGTTTGTTCAAGAAGTTACAGACATAGGCAACAGTCACAATGAATGTGCCTCCTGCCATTTCCCATTACTAAGTAGCATGTTCAAGTACTTGTACAAATACTCTTACATTCTATAACAACAACTATGAAAAATTCTTGACTTGTTCGAGACTTCATTCTAGACCATCAATGCAAGTTGAGAGGCAATTGGAACCTAGGAGATAAGTACTTCGACAAACATATTAAATTAGCATGTCATTATCAATAACAACCCCACAGTTTTGGAGGAAAAGCGCCTTCGATTTTAAGTTATAATTAGATTATCTATTTCTTTCGTCCAACGGAATTGCTTGTAAAGAGTTATTTGTGTTAACCAAACGTAGAGCGATAAGTGAAATAACTTAGTGGAAATTAATCACCTCTCTTGGAGAATATTGTATGGTATTTATAGGGTGTACTAGAACATTGTATGATATTTATAGGGTGCACTTGTACGAGTATGATTTCAAACGTGGTAAGTTCACAAGTACTGTTTTGTATTTTCATGTAAGATTCGGTGGCTGCTAACTCTTGGTTTGTCCTCCTTGTTTGATATAGGCATACTCTAACTTGTGGTCGGGCTATGATATGGTCCATACATGCAAGCACTATATGTCTCATCAAGCTTAAGATTACTGGATAGAGTAATTTCTTGACTTATATCATGTGCTCTAATACTATTTAAAATTCGCTTATGGACTTGGGCCATGCCTATCGAGGAGGAAAGGGTTTCGATCTTAAAGGTAGAGGGAGGTAGTTCCATGCAAAAACCAATTAGCATAGGTCAAAGGTGAGGTAGCTCATTTGTATATAAAGTAGGTCACTATCTCATCTTTCTTTAATGTAGGAAACTTACATGTGACTAGACCTAACAATAATTGACCTTACCTTAATGATCTGACCCGAATAACTCGACCTGCTTTTGATCTGACATCTGGCTTGGTGATCCGAGTAAACTATAACACTAATTCTCCCGAGTAGATATGATCCAACTCAAATGTTTTGTCGTACATTGACCATTATACTAAAAGAAATTGATAATAACAATCAAACAAATAAACCGAATAAAAAATGACCTGACACGTCCTGATCTTATATTACCCTAATTTTGATAAACCCGAAATGAGTTGACTCGACTCGAACACGACTCGATTGACCTGTGCTAGGGTACAAGCCCATGTTCCACATGTGTAGTATAAAAATGCAAAAACATATGTATAAATGTCAACCAACTCTAGCTGTGCGAGGCATTTAGGAAAGGAACCTAAGAGTACATTAGTTAGGGCATACCATAGAGTGGAGATTATCGTACAATTATGGATCATTACCACATGTGGTTTCAGAGCCCAGGTTTGACCTGGGCTCACTACAATAAAAGCGCGGAAAAATGATGGAAAATTCGTGACGGAAAATTATTTCGTGACAATACACGGGTTTGTGATGGATTTGTTTGTGACGGAAAATCCGTCACAAAAGTTGTCTTCCATTAACTTTTTGTGACGGAAATTCCGTCATATAGTCAGCTCATAGGCTCAATACCCGACCTTGAGAGTGAGTCTATGTGACGGAATAAAGTCCATTCTTGTGACGGAATTTGTATGTTTTATTGTAGGTTTTGGCGATTTTGAAACAATGCATAGGTTTTGGCGATTTTGAAACAATGCGACTAACATTACGGCTGACATCAGTAACTGTTGTTTTCTACATCTACTGCATTTAAGTGTGGCGGAACTCCGTCACATACAAAAATTGAACACAACACAATCTTTTGTGACAGAATTTCCGTTACAAGTCGTAACTTATGTCGTCCAAATAACTCTTTAGTCAACAAAAGTCAAGCTTTGTGACTGAACTACCGTCACAAATCTTGACTTTTGTTGACTCCAACTTTGACCATGACTTCGTGTATGTGACCGAAAATCCGTCACAAAACCGCTTTTTGTGACAAAATAGAGTAATAGACATCAGTGACAGAACTTCCATCACAAGTCCGCTTTTTTCTGACGGAATGGGCTACTTTGTGACAGATTTGTACCCTTACAAATTCGCGTTAATTGTGTAGTTGCTAGGAACAAGTAGAATAGTTAGGCCCAAAGCTGCAAGGTGGTTTTACAATCTAAGGCGTGGAACACCTAAGCTCGAGAGAGAGCTAATATGTTTGCGAAATACAACATGAGTCTCACGACAATGAAAGAGGTTCGTCCAAATGAAGACCGCCAACATCTTTTCGAGGTGAGATTAGGCTTAACAAAGGCAACAAAAAACGGTTCATGGTAAGTTCAAATTCAAAGGTGGTGAGTTGTGGCGCATTGAGATAGTGTATGCGGACCTTATATGAGGTATAGTGGAGGTAGAGACGTTGATATGCGTGTGTAACACAATTAACGTGAAGGGCACACATGGTGTGTCGGTTAAGGAGAGGTTATCAAGACTTGATGATGCTAAAAACGTATAGAAATTGTAGCAGTTGATGTGGGGAGCTTTCCATGGAGGTCAAGGTTTGGGTTAAGATGACCGTCCTTGTTTGAATGGGAGTATTATCAGGGTCACATGGTGCAAACTTATGTCACATAAATGTGTAAGATAAATGAACATCATTATTACGCACCAACTCTAATAGTATGAGACTTTGAAGTAATCTAAGAGCAAATATGTCAGGACATGATCCAAATTGGACAATGTCGTAGTATTATCTATCCTACACACTTGTGCAACACGAGTCTAACAAGAGACATCAACGCTTCCATACTACAACCCGTTTGGTAGGTCTACTGATGTTATACATATTTGGACTGTAGCTTATTTCTATGCTTTGAGCTAGTTTGTCAACCATCGATTTTACCTAACTTTATCAGATGGAGTCTAAATAGACTAACTCTCTAAATTTTGTTTAGATATTTTTAGACAGTCCATTAAACCATTCGTAAACAATTGCTTAAGACGGGTCCCCACTTGCTCTTTGTGAGGGAGACAAGTGGGTCCATTTAACAATTCGTAAACAAGAAAAATTCTTGTGTCCTCCTCCTTATAATATTCAGTTTTGATCCTCCTCCTTATGTGTAAGGAGTATCATCCTCCCAGAGGACACAAGAATTTTTCCGTAAACAATTACCTAACATTAAATGTTGTACAACTGGTTGTGTAAGTTCTGAATTTTATAATAAAACTTTCGAGTTTTGTTTTAAAGATAATGACTTTTACTACAAAAATTTTAAACTCGTTCACGTAAACATTAAGCTAGAAAGGGTCCTAATTTTTGAACAACAATGCATGTAATTATGTAAACACAAATTTTAATTCAAGACGAACATTATCTATTTGAATCTAATGTAATTTTTTAAAACGGTTAAATATATATCAAATTACCTTATCACCTTACTTAACTTAGGCTCTGTATGGATTCGCATTTCAGGTACCTGTTTTCAATGAAGTAGCTTTTTTGTCAAAAGTTTCAGGTAGCTTATTTTTTTAGACGCGTTTGACAAGTAGCATTTCTACCTAAATGAGGTGCTTGAAATGAAATGCTACCCGGGATAGCATTAGAGATTTCAGGTACCTGATTATGTTTAACCTACCTTTTTTACCTTTTACATTTTATTTAAAAATATTACTAGTTTTTATATTTTTGATCTCAAATAAATCCAACTTTTTAATTTTTTTATGTATGGTTTGTACAAAACTACGTATCGATAAAGTTCAGTTTTAAATGATAATTTGAGTTTTTTTTAAACGTAATTCGTGTTATATTAATTATTATTTGCATTTGTTTTGAAACATATTGGACACTTGTGCAAATATACTGGAAAAAAAATTACATTATAGTTACTAACAACGCGAACGACAACGACAATAACACAAAAATCGTGAACTCTTGACTTACGATCGACCAACAATCAATTACGGAGAAACCTGCAAGCCTAAAGGAGTTAGTCCGTTCTTGGTTGCCCCTGCCCGTTTGAAGTCGTTGTGAGCTGGAGGTCTTCTTTTTATTCATAATGTTTAGTATTCCTCTCGCTAGCACAATACTAAAAACATAATAAACGATAACAATAATCAACAATGTCCTTTTATGTGACAACCCTCGCGAATGCGGAAATAAATTATAACAAGCATGTGATTTATATAGCGGAAGATACGATATTTTTAAAACCTTTTTACATGCAATTAGAAAAGTACGAGGAATGTCAATAATTACAAACCAAAGTATAATATACTACAAGAGACTTAGTCTCTCAAAATGTATCAAATATCAAAGTTATTAGCAAACTAGGTAAACAACGTCTAGAGGTGATTCATCCAGGCCAACGCCCGCTAGCTCACACCCGAACCCAAAATACCACAAGCAAAAAGCCATCCAATCAAGCAACCTGTTCATCCATGAAAAACATGAACGCCACAATCAGTGGGGAGTAACTCCGGGTTGTCCCAGCCATATCACAATAAACGTACATAAACAGAAATACAAAAGTAGAAGCATGCATATATAAATATACATGTGAAATACGAGAAGGATAAATAGGCAATTCAATATATATATAAAGATAAGAGCATAGGAAGTAAAAATCCGTAACCATCATATTATAGAAAGACTCGGGGATGACACTCTTAGGCAACCATACACTCTCACTAGGGCTTGCATCTCACCGTTAGCGGCATAAGTTTGATAAGATTGAGACTCGACAAACAAACCATGCCAAGCCATCAAACAATCACAAGTAATCAATCATATAATCATCCATTCAAACGTACAATACGTTGACGGCATCTCTCACGGTAAATGACACGCACTAGCACCGTGTACATGCAAGTATGATTAAAAGGCATCCACGGGATAAAACATTGCCCTGAACGTATACACGATTCAATTCATTTCGTATATGTAGACTAATTTCCTCCCGGTAGGACGACGATATAAATATCCGATCCTAGTCTAAACCTGTCCAGACTCTCGGAATAACATTTTCCGATTCGACATGCGATAAACATTTCGCATCCAAGACTCGGTCAATCATAGACGCCGAGTACCCCAAATTCGGTCAACCTTCACGAAAGAGGCGGAAAAGAGCAGAAGCCTCATAACAAGCAGTACGCTACATGCAATGACACCACCTCGCAAGTATACAACATTTGACGGCCGGGTCGATCAACGCAAAGCGTTCACCTCACAACAACGTCGTCATATGCCCATTAACACATGCAATTAAGCAGTAAAGATACACTTCCCGTTCCGACATTCCAGCCTTACGAACGAAGAGGTAGCCAAGGGAATGAGAGTACAAAGCACATAGAAAATTAGTGCTCAAACCGTAACATGTGTAAAACCGACTCAAAGTGGGACATAACAAAAACCGTCACAAAACATGCGATACAAGCGAATAGAATATCATATATTCGAAACATTAATATTTAAAGTCATTACGTAAATCTATACGATAAACGAACCATCGGAAATATTATAAATGAAAACATGTGAAAGAAATTGCAAAGGAAAGTCAGCGTGTGCCAGCCGGTCAGGTGGACCGGCTGCCGGCTACCCGGCTGGCACCAAGGTATCATTTGAAAACAAGTGAAAAAGCAGAGTGTCCCGACCGGCTGCCGGCTACCCGGCTGGGACCAAAGTCATACGAGAAAAATAAGGGAAAACACAAGGGTGTCTCAGCCGGTCGGCCGGCTGAGACATATTTCATGCCCAAAATTCACGTAACACAAATAAAATACAGCCAACTCCCCAGCCGGTCAGCTGACCAGCTGCCGGTCGGCCGGCTGGGGCATAATATGCACGAAAATCCTCAACTTCACTAAGAATCATCCATAATCATCAACACATATCAACTATCATCAACTATCAACAATTTTCATTAACAAATACAAGTTCCATGAATACTAATCCTATCCCAAATACGATAACTAACATAGTAAGCACATTAAAACACGTAATGATATCGAGTAACTCTTCACCGTTACCTTTTTGCGTCTTCAATCCGCGTCGATGTCCTCTTCTATCAAGAAGTAGTCTTTGTCGGGGTCTTGGAGGTCACCACCTACAATTTGATAATAAAAGATGAATATAATTCACCTTTGAGAAAGACGGATAAATTGAAAAGCGAGAAAGACGGTAATTTTATTACCAAGTAAGACAGAGGACGATGAGAGGGAAAGAATAAGACGAACTTGAATGAATTTGAGCGAGTAACGAAGGAGTAATGACGATATTTAGCTTGAGCAAGAATGGAGGTTAGGGTTTTGGTGGTTACTTGATGAGGAAGAAGAAGATGTTGAGTGTGAGGGAGTTTAGGGTTAAGGGAGTATATGAAGGAGTAAGTGGAAAACATATGGGAAAAGCCCAAAAACGTCTTAAGACGTAACTTACTCAAAATCTCGCGTAAAGTCCAAATACGAACTCGGAAATTCTAAACTAGAAACGGGAAATTTAATTCTAAACTAAAACTAAATTTCGCTGAAAAGTATCCGTATAATATTTTTACTATAAAAATAGGGTACATTTGCGGGTGTTACATTTTACGTCATTTGACCAAATATCAGATACCTTTTCAGTTAGTTTCCAAACAGTTCTAACAAAAATTAGGTACCTTTTCAGGTCACAATTTTCAGTTACCTTTTCAGCTACATATTGATGTTTCAGGTCCCTTTTCAGGTTTTAGGTAGCTTTTCAGTTAATTTTACCAAACAAGCCTTAATGCCTAGAATATAAAAAAAAATTATTTTTATTATCACTCTGTTGTACACTTGTACTCTCTGTAATTTGACCCATTTTAAGATTTTGGATGTTATTTTAGGAAGATGTACTCTTTATAAACAATAAGTCTTACTTGTGACGAGACGATCGTCGCAAGCTTGCGACGAGTCAAATCCCTCTCACAAAGAGCAAGTGGCAAGGCAAGTGGAGGACTCCATTTACAACCCACTTAATCCCCACTTGCTCTTTGTAAGGGGGATTTGACCGGCCACAAGCTTGTGACGGATCGATCCGTTACAAATGAGCCTTATAAAACTACAAAGTCTAAAAATCCAAAAAATGGTAAGCAAGAGAGTACAACCGAAATCTCTGTTCCATCTATTCGTCTGCGCGTCTGTTAAACCGCATCGATTCTCCCAAGTCCCAAGTCCCAAGTCCCAAGTCCCAACGTCCTTACTCTACAGTTTTGAATAGAAAATGACCCCGTTGGCCCTACCTTCTGACTTTTAAAAAATGTAACCGTTAGTCCTTATCCAGCAATTTCCCTTAACTTGTAGGGGCAAAACCGCCAACATATACCTAAATTACAGGCTCCGCCGCCCCATACCCGGCTCCTTAACCCATAACTTTGTTACCTTCCTTCAAGACATTATTTCACTCTTTTCTAATTTTACCATCATACCCCGCATATGGTTTCACACCAACATACGCTCACATTCCCACTTAAATATTTGTTATACTATTAGAAAACAATTAGTTTTACTTGGACGGACTTATCCGTTTTATGGTTATTAAAACGGCTTTAAATACGAGTACTACTTAATGATAGGTAAAGTTTAGTATTCCGTAATTTCTAGATATTTAGCCTACACATGTGATATACTTTTATATATTTAAACTAGGGTTGATAACGAAACGAGATAGCTCGCGAGCAATTTGAGATTGGCTCGGTTAAAGCTCGACTCGTGGGAGCTCGGGCTCGGCTCAAGAGTTTAATGAGTCAGACTGAGCAAACGATGACTCGGTTCGAAAAGCTCGCGAGCAGCTCGAACTTGTGTGATTAGATTAAATATTGCTCATTTATAAAAATATTTTATCATTATTGTATCTTTGCATCACACATATTAAATGTCCCACTTATTTGCCATAAATATTTACATATAACCTTCGAGCCTTATTATTGAAAATATCGGAAGAAAAAAAAAACATTTATTTATAGGCTCGAGAGCTTAATAACGAGCACATTTTTTCAAGTTCGGCTCGAACTTGAGTTTTGGTTCTTGAACACAAGCCGAGCAAGGCTAAAATCGGGATCAGCTCGGCTCGGCTCGTTAACATATCTATTGTAAACCCTATCTAATTTAAATCAAATACTTATATTATAGAAGAATTTGCGATCTAATCATTATTTTGGTTTGGTTATCGATATTCAAATTTCTTAAAATATGATATTTTTTTATTAATACTTCGTGATTCCTAAAATATGATATTAACATCTTATTGATATATTTTAGATATCAATTTCTTTTTTCAAACAATATTTACTTGAAAAGACAAACGAATAAGTGTTTACCGAGCTATAGTCCGCACTACATAATTTGTCTAGAGCAATAAATATATCTATAACTGATGAAAATTTAAAATCGCAAAATAATATATTTTCTCTAATTCGTAAGAGTTACCCTATTTTCTATTTTGGGTTATCTTAAAATTGCTTTGATAACTATTTTGAATATGTTTTGTTTGACTAAAATCTATAATGAAATAGTGAGAGATAACACCCACTCATATCTATTTACAGTTCTTAATATTTGAGCAAGGGAGAATACATGGATTTTTATGAATTGGATGGAATAAAAGTAACATAAAAGTAACAAAACATAGAGAAACATAGCAAAGTGCCAAAGTCTATAAAATTCATTTGTTATCCAAAATTTTCAAACCTAAAAAATACCTCATTTCATCCAATCCAATGGTAACATTGAGTTTTTCATACTTGTCAAAACGCGTTTTACAACGTAAATATCTTTATTTAAAAATTATAATTTGAAATTCTTGTAGCATTCATGGCGATGAATTAAACAAAACCCTACATTATTATATATATTTCTCTTATATATTAGGAATAATACCAAAGATTCTCCACACCTATGAATAGTGCCAAAAGCCCAATGTTACCATTGGATTAAATGAGAGGGAGAATCAAATTAAGTGTCATATCCAAACATAACTCTCGAGTTCCCCCAAACCTTCGGATTGAAAACAAAACAAAAATTAGATCGATTTGACTAGTCAAAAATTCTACGTTGACGCGCTGTCGCCTGTCGATGTTATCAATGTGCTAGAAAACTCGTAAATATCATATCTCATATACTTATAAATATAAGAGAATCATTACCTAAATAAAATATATCTTATATTATACTTCGTAATAAGCTTTGATACTCCCTCCCATTTAAGTTCAATATTCAACATCTCTATTCTTGTAAAATAAAATAAGCGTAAATCATTAATCGTAATTTCTTACCCAGTTAAAAGTCCAACTCCCTCTCCCAAGAATAAAATAGACATTTCCCCAACCTAATAAAAAATCAAAAAATTCCAAATATAATACTCTTTCGAAACTTCCCTCCCCAATAATAAATTAAATAATTACTCGTACTTCATTACACTAATTCACCTATATTAAATTAAAATAATAATAAAAGGCCCCATATTTTCAAAATTTGGACCCCCACATCTAATCTTCACCGCTTTTTTTTACTTCTCCACTCACAAAACTCAACTCTACTCACAAGTCACAACAATGGAGGAACAAGACATGGAAATGGTGGTCGAAGATGATATTCCCTTATACGACGTCGTTGAAGTAGATTTCGAGTATGAATTTGACGCTGCTCGCTTTTTCGATTTTTCCAAACCTGAATCCCAAGCTGAGGCCCGGGTTTCCGAGCTTTGGTTTGACTCCGCTCCTAATTATCCTCCTTCTCGTAATCTCCATCTCTCTCTCTCCTATTTTCTCCAAACCCTAATTTCTTCTATTTTTTGTTCGTTTTTTCTATTTCGTAGTGATTTTTCGTGTTTAATTTGATTTTTTTTAAAGTTTGTTTTGGCTGTTTAAGGTTTTAGCTTTATGCGATTATTTGTGAGTTGATGAACTGCGGATTAATATGATGTAAAAAATGTGTTATTTGACTAGCATTTTGATTTTATGTTTTTTTTAAAAGGAATTTTGATTTTATGCGTTTGATGATATGAGAATGATAATGTTGATTTATTTCCATTTGTACGGAAGCAAAAGACTCGTTATTCTTTGGTTTTGTTGCTAGAGGAAGAACAGTAGATGATGTTGATATGAAGAATGTGGTATTTGATGTGCATTTTGCAGTGAAGTTGATTTGATTATGTGTTACGATAAAATAAAGCAAAATGACTCGCTAAATTGGCTTCACGTCTGTTGTTTGATTGGATTATCGTTGCGATTTTTAGATGATTTTGATATAAAGAATGTGGTATTTGATGTGCATTTTGCTGTGAAGTTGATTTGATTATGTGTTACGATAAAATAAAGCAAAATTACTCGCTAAATTGGCTTCACGTCTGTTGTTTGATTAGATTATCGTTGCGATTTTTAGATGATGTTGATATAAAGAATGTGGTATTTGATGTGCATTTTGCAGTGAAGTTGATTTGATTATGTGTTACAAAAAAACAAAGCAAAATGATTCGCTAAATTGGCTGCACGTCTGTTATTTGATTAGATTATCGTTACGATTTTTAGATGATGTTGATATAAAGAATGTGGTATTTGATGTGCATTTTGCAGTGAAGTTGATTTAATTATGTGTTACGATAAAATAAAGCAAAATGACTCGCTAAATTGGCTGCACGTCTGTTAATTGATTAGATTATCGTTGCGATTTTAGAAATGGCAAACGGGACATAGTCTTGTTGTGTTGATAATACGTGGTAAACTCAAAATCTGCGGGAGTATTGGAGGCAATGGAGTAATGTTGTTATTGATTGTTGAGTTTACTTTTGGTTTAATGGTGGTTGAAAAATTAAATGAACTAGGTTAGATCCAGAGCTGGTTTCTGTGAAACAGCAGATGAGTCATAATTGAACAGTAGCAGTTCTCTCTAAAGTTATGGTGCTTGGGAATTAAATGACTTTTGTTGAAATTTTTGCAAACTTCACTAAAGCAAGTAAATACTTTTGTAAAGCATATATTCAATAGCTTAGTTTCTGGCTTTGTAATGTCGTCGTTCATTGAATATCGTTGTGGAAGATGATTGATTCCGTCTGCTTTTCTGTATGAACTGATTCAACTCCTTGGTTATTGTTGATTTTTTAGTAGTATGCTTGATGTTAAGCTACAACAAGAAAAGTAGCAGGTCCGTCAAATGAATTGGAGAGGCCATGTTCTAAAAGTCAAATTGAGGCCCCAAATAGTAGAAAAACTAAAGTTTTAGTAAATTGTATTCGAACATAGGCACTTAGGAATTAAATGCACTTGAGAGGCCACGGTTTTGAGAACTTTTTACCATGCTATAAGACGGCCCCGAAAAGTAGTCAGTTTATCTTAAGTATGCTACTCCGTAGCTCCTTTTGACTTCTTATCCTCACGTTAAATGCCAGCGAGGCTATTTGAGTGACATAGAGGGAGTAGAAGTTATGCTGCAACAAGTGATTTTAGAGACTTGGGATTCCGGGGCACATGATCTCTGGACGATAATGTAGCTAGCTTCATTTTGTGAAAAGTTAAAACTATAGCTTTGAAGTATGTCTGTTTTCTGAATATTGACTCAAACTTGCAGCATTTGTGGCTAAGTTATTTCGATTGGAGGGCTTCTTCAACCAAAATGCAGATGCTGTGCCCTTATCTAATTATGACGACGGCATGTCACTGGTTGATGATGATGGTGATACCCATCAACAGGAACAATATTCCTATCAGAATAACCCGTACCAAGGTATTCTTTTGCCCAATGCCTGATACTGCTTATCAGAGTGACACATTCATCAAAGTTCAAATTTTTATTTTTCATTATTCTGTACAATTAACTTGATGTTTTGGGTTACTGTAACAGAAACGGCTAGCCAAGAATTGTGGAATGCTAAAAGTGGCAATTTACAAGATGCTCAAAAACAAGCAGAGTGCTTATTTGGAGGTACTAGTGGAACTTGTTGATGGTCATTGGACATAGTCTTAAAATTACTTTTGCTTAACCATGTATTCCATTATGTTACTATCGTTTGTCAAAGCTACAAATACTGGTCTCTAGCATGTGATGTGCCACAAGTGCAATTTGCTATTAAGAAACCCTACAAATGCTGGATACCCTCAATGATGTGAATAACTTCATACTTATTTCCTGATCTAATCTTAAGGATCCCCGTTAAGCTCAGCCATTAAAGATTTAAAGTCATTCAAATGAAGAGAAATCTTATGTAACGGAGTGGTACTTTTCAGCTTCTATTTAGTTTTGGTGAATGTGATAACCCAAGTTACTTCATCATGTGCTCCCATTTTGTTTGCTTGTATCAGGCCAGTCTACGGGGTTGACATTCTACAATCACATGGCTAATGATATGAAGAAAACAAAAACTAAATCTCTGGCTAAGCCACATATGCCAAGGAGCTCAACTCTGATGAAACCTACTGCCAGTCAGCTTGCTAAGCAAAAGCAGCGGCAGCAAGCTATAGACGTTAGGTAATTATCTGCAAGGGTTACGATTTTTTTTTCACTTATCCAACACTTTCCCTTTTTATTATCAGTTTTTTCACAAACCGGATGCATGTTGAAGATACATTCTAATTTATAATTTACTGAAAGCATTCTCGCTTCTAAGTGAATTGTTGTGTTGTCAGATTGAAAAAAGGTGAAGGTTTAGCAAGTTCCCATTGTGGAACTGAAAATCAAGCTTCAAAGAGACAAAAGCTAGATGGAGGTCTCTCACGGCAAGTATGATTTCTACACTCATTTTGTTTTGAACTCTCTGTTTCCAGTCTCTATTATATTGCAGTTTTCCAATAAGTTGCTTCCGTAATTACTTTTGCGCTCTATGTAATTTTATCGAGCATTAGGCGTGATAGAGTATTGATTAGTTTTCGATAATTTATTTGACTGAGTTAGTTGTTTATTTTTTTTTAATTTTTTTTATGTAACGGAAATTCAGGTCATAAACTTGTAGTTGGACCATCTGGCTTCTCCTCTTATTTGTGTGCTCTATCAAATGTGGATAGCTATCAATGTTCCAATTCTTAGGTTTGACTTGATGGTTAAATAATAAGCCTTCATTCTATTCTTCTTCTGGTTCTAATATATCACTATTTTGGTTGAATGCTCATCCTAGTTGGTTGATGTGTGAAAAAACCTGTATACATCGTTGTCCCAGAGAGTGTTAGATTGATAATATGAAGGTATTGTATGAGCTCTTATTAAATATAAGTTGGATTTCCTTTTGAGTGTTTGGTTTCCCTCATTGCAGATTGTTGACATGAAACAACCAACCAATCTAACCCACAAGATTCCTAAAAAGGTATGGCAAGAGGCTTCAGTGAGGTCCCCTATCAGTTAGATTCATAAAATTGTTCTTTGTTCTCATAAACTTGACTTACAGACCTTTGAGCCTGTGGTAACCATGCATCCTAAGCGTCTTTTTTAAAGGGTACTAAGCTCATGTATCTTGTGTCTCCCTTTTACAGCCTACGTCAGCATTTGTTAGCCTAAGAATTGCACGTATTTTGCTGCTGGTTATATTCTTCATTAACCGTCTGCCTCATGTAGTCATGTGTTTGATTGTCCTCTAGGATATTGCTCCCCAGGGCATGAATGTACAAAGTAAGCTAAGGATCACCATACCGAGAGAGCCAGACCTAGAAACTGCACTCAGGGCAGAAAGGACAAGGTGTAAATTCATGTCACTGCTTTTATATTAATCCTTATCATGACCTGTTGCCTGACTTCACTACTTATGATTAGTCTTAAGCTTTTCACTCTTTACATTACTTATCAAAATCGCTAACGTTTACAAAATTATGCTTTATCGAGCCTAAGTATTTGTTCTAATCAGCAGATCCATAAGTAGCAAAGAGGGTGAAAAACCTACTTCAACCTTCGGCAGATATAAAGCACGACCATTGAACAAAAAGGTCTATATCTAAGTCGCATAGACAATTTACCTTCAGTTTATTCTTTTCCCTCTTTCTCTATTGCTTAAAATCTAATGATTTTCAGATTCTTGAGGCCCCTGCGTGCACAATCCCAAAGAGAACCCCACATGTGCAAGATTTTCAAGTGAGAGATCAAATTCACCTGTTTAAATGATACAATGCTTAGATAGAGGTGTTTCTCAGGTCTCTATTTGATTGACTTACGCTGTTTGCTTTTGTAGGCCTTTCGCTTTAGAACAACTGAGCGGACAAAACAGACTGCCTCCACAGCTACAACGACGCTTTTTCAAGCTACGAAGGTGAAGTCACAAGTCCATGCTAGACATTTAGGGTCAACTTTTAGCATTCCTTATGAAATAGTATAATTGAATATTTGTTCATTCGTATTTGTGTTGTTGAGATGCTCCAGTTGTTAGGCTTAACCTTCCCATTCCTACGGCAACATTATACTGATGCCTCAATAGAAGCTAACGGGATATGAGGGAGTGTTCAGTATGTAGATTACAGTTGTGGCCAAATCACAGACTGACTGTTTATGCTAGACCAGTTGTGTAAACGTCACAAGTTACGACTATGTGCTGATCAGCTGTATAAAGGGATACTTGATGGCTTAATGACTCCAAACGAAAATTGCATCCGCTAACTGTTTCCTAATGCTGGATCTATGAAATCTTGCGTGCAGAAGTATAGATTCATGCCGTTGTTCCACAAGTTTATTTTTAGCCTGACCTATTCACTTACAGAATCTGCTAATATGTTTTACGAAGTACTGGATATACTGGGATTTTGGGCAATAAAGGCTTCTATCATTTAGATAATTTGAACCGCATAGGACATTTATATGCTGACCCTTTCTAAAACATGGAGACCCCTTAAGAAAGAACACACAGAAACCATTTGTCATCTATTATTGTGTTTATGTGAGACAAGTCTCTTAATCATTGGCTAATTTTTTCGTGTAATTTCAGGGGTTTACCAAAGCCAATCCTGCTAGTATTTCGGAAACCGTAAACAAGGACGGGAAAAGGTATGTACACTAAGTAGACAGATTGAAAAGTGTGGATGATTGCTGCTTTTCTGTCTATTTGTTGCTTGTGCCATCTTGCATATATGCGTCATTGTCACATCGGATAACGCATATCGGTATATTATTACTTCCTCCGTTCCATAGAATAGTTTACGTATTCCATTTTAGGCCGTTCCACTTAGTTCTTTACGTTTCTTTTTATGGACATCAATAATTATGTTAAATTACCATACTATCCTTGTAAAAGTAGGTACCCCACTTGTTTTCACCCATTCTTAATACAACAAACAAAAGCAACTTATAAGAGGGCAATTTGGTAAACTAACATATGTAAAAGTAGGTACCCCACTTGTTTTCACCCATTCTTAATATTTGTGCAAAAAGCAAACGTAAACTATTCTATGGAACGGAGGAAGTATTGGATAGCAGGGCCTTGAAACAGAGTCAGATGTTATATGAATACTTACTTTGTACTTTGTTGGTCAGTGGGTTTTATTTATAAGCATTGTCTGATTTGTCTAGGTGTGATTCCATGGATGCTCAAAAGTTGGCTGAACGTCCGCTAACACATAGCTTCAAAGCACGTCCACTTGATAAGAAGGTAACAAGTTACAGACTTGCAGTAAATCATTAAGGCCTCATATGCTTTCAAATTTTGAGCTTTGACATCATTTAGCAGCAATAATGAAAATTCAAAGAGGTTGTTTCCGGACGACCCATAATGAAAATTGCATCAGCAGTTGCATCATTTGTGCGCTATTTCTATATTTAAAAGAAGCTAACCAATTTAGCTGGTCAGTTTTGCTTTATTCAATCATAATTCAGAGCGGAAGAATAGTGAGGCTCCATCCAAACGACTGTTATATGCTGACTTATTTTGAATGCAGATATTGGCAAGCAGAGGAGATCTTGGTGTTTTTAGAAACAGTAAACGAGATGTTACCGTGCCAAAGGTGATCTATTAAGCCATGATCTTGATTATGGTGCTTGTAAATTCTCAGTGTGTCCCTTCTGTAGTGGTATAAACACTCATTTTCTTTTTGTTCAGGAGTTCGAGTTTCAAACAGCAAAGAGGAATCACCAAAATCCTCCCATTGATCTTTTCAGCAAGGCATCTCACTATCTCCTACCTGGATTTTTCTTCATTTATTTGGTTATTACAGCGCAATTTCTTACTGCTCTTTCCTGGCCTACTTATCATTTGTAATACTGCTACTAACAATATCATATCGCTTTCTTGTATGTATTTTAGCTCTCACTAGCTGGTGAACCTCAGCCAAAATATGACACTAAGCCACAGTTGCCTCAGAGGACCTGCATTTTCTCAAAGGTTCCTCTTTTCCACCTTAACCTGAAAGCAATTTTCTTCCATTTATTCTGGACATTGCTGACTTTGCTCTTTATGCTACAAGGGATCAAAAGAAAATAGATGGGAATCATGTCAAGAAGGTCAAAATGTAAGGCGAGATATACAAGACACCCACCAGGGAAAGCAGACTCCGGATGTTACTAGTTCCGGGGCTGGTGGATTAGATCCTGGAAGGGCCATGAGCAGGTTCAATCTTGATACACTAAAATAGCTGTTTTATCCTTTATGAAGCCGTGGACATTTTTTTCTTTACTATTGTTAAATAATACTGCTCCTATCTATAAACCAACGTAATATAGAACAAGACGTTGTCATACTCTGAGACGGTCCTTTCGTATAAAGAACCCACCTATTTATTGCTATCCATAAATGTGTTTATTTATACAAATGAGACCGTCTCGCACAATAGTTATTGACCAACCAAAGTTCTCACTTTCCTTATTGAATAAATCCTAAAAAAAATTCAACAACCTACGCCACTCTTTTTACCTCACATTTTTACTACTAATTACATAAAATGCCACTAAACTACCCCATTACAGACTTATTACAGTTGTTTTAAGGGGTTTTTCGGTCAGAAATTACCTTGTATTTAGGGGTGTTTGTAAAAGACTACCCTTGTACTATGTCACATGACCCTTTTAACCAGACAACTGTGACCAAGCTGCAACTTATTATTAGACAAGCAAAATTTCCGTCTCTACTAACTTTAGTCTTCCCGAAATCGGGCCTAGGCAAAGATTAAATCAAGAAAAGAATAATGTGATATATGTTAATTCCCGGTAAGTTGATCAAAATTGCCGAATTCTTAGCATAGGTAGTTATCGGCCAAAAAAAAAGAAAAGAAATGTAGTCGAAAAAAAAAAAAATGTAAGGTAGTCTTTTACAATTACCCGTAAATATATAATTAGTCTTTCGACCAAAAAAACACTTATAGTTTAAATACGAAATGACCTAAGTTACAACTTTTCAATTATTTTACTACGAGTAATATATTAATATATTAATTACTTTTTGTATATATTAGCCTTAAATGTTACTCTTTATTTCATTATTCCTATGATAAAAATATATAGTTCATTTGCAGCTAAGAAGGGGTTAATTCTTGTTCGACCCTGCCTTCAACCTTTAATTTTTGGGTCGTGTCCGGATCATGTCATCTAGTACGAAGTTCTATGAGTCCATGATCCTAAGAAGTGGATATGGGGTAACTTTAATCATCCTCTTTGCAGGACGGGACCAATGTGGAGACAATAGCATTCAGAATAGGCACACCAAGATGTATAGATGCCTGTAGATGAAATTTATACAGTCACCTGTTTGAATGATTGGGTTTTACAAACTACACTTGAAAGCTTGGTAGCCTTTCGAATTCAAGGTTATCGATAGAAGCAGTTGGCCCCTTACCGTCTCCTAGCCGGTAAATATTTAGGCTACCATATTCGCCAAAGATAGAGGGATGGTTAAGGAACGCTACTTCTGTATAGATGATTAGATGGTCTAGAGCTCTGGAGTCCTGATAACATTTTTGTGTCCCCTTTTTCTCCACTCGGAAGCTGATAATTCAACATTAATTTCATGGGAGAGGGAATGCAAATGTGTTTTTTTAACTGGACCATGAGGAACATACAATTTTCTCCGTGTGAGTTTGTTCTCAATCAATCTATATTTTGCATTTTTGCCTACTGTCGGATTAAGTGCTCGTATAACCCAGTTTTACGTTTAATGATGAATACACCAATCCATTTCCCGATGACTCCTAATGAAAATTGTGTCGATATTTGTCAATGTAAAGAGTATAATAAACAACTTATGGAACCATTTTACTTTATTTAAGGACCCGAAAACCAATAAAGTGTACTCTAGCTATTTCATAAAAGTTTTTTTTTTCTAGGAATTCAGCAAAGTGTCGTGAATAAGTTCCAAACAATACATTTCTAGCTCAATTGTCATTCTTAGTTATAGCAGAAACAAGCGAAAGAGGTGCTTGCTTAGTCCATTTCCTAATATCGTAGTGTCTTTTGTGAGGCTTTTTGTTCGCATCCTTGGTGAGCTTTCTCTTTGTAATGGCAATAGCTAGATCATTCGGGAACAACGTATTCCAAACGAAGCCATGTAAAAGAGTCGAAATAAACAGAATGACCACCATTGTCGAAGACATGAATGAGAGTGACAAAGCTAAACCTTTGCTTGTTATTGATGGCACCTCCTCGGCGTACTTGATTGTTGCGATTGATGCCGTTGTCATTGGGAATGTGTATGACCACCATGCTACAGAAAACCTGACATTTAGTGGAAGTAAAAGGACGTTTAGTATACCTAGGTTCGGATTTCGGAGTTTGAAACGGGTAATTGTCCAAGTGTTTGACGTATCCTAATTTCCTTATTGCCCGGTCAATTGTTTGCCGATTCAATTTTTTGGGGGTTGGATGTCGTCGTCATTTCTTTTGAAATTTTTATTTGGCATTGATTTATTTGCCTAGATGATTTTCTTTGCATTTCATGGAGATAAAGGAACAAAATAAAGATACCTAAAGCCTCTGAAAAAATTGATCCGAACAACAAGGGAGATATAGAGGAAGACGGCAATGAAGAAACAAGTCCTCGATAAGCCATCAAATTCACCATAGATACTGTCCCAAGCAATACTCGCGGCAGCCGGGGTGGCAATGAACATGCAATAGACAGGATGCAATTCCTTTGGCAACGCCTCGCTTGTCGGCAATCTTTGGTATAGCGTCACAAAAACAACTAGATAATGTGCAAATCCCACTGCCCACAAGAACTTTGCTGGCTCTACCCATCCTACCTGGTTGTGTAAAGAGACACATCAAAATTGCAGCTTTTCCATTAAATACCACATTTACACAATGGCCTTTTTAAAGGCATATGAACCGGGAAAAATGGTCTCTCAATAACTCAATAAGAGGTTGTTTCTCCCAAGTTTGAGTAAAGATACGTTTACACATATAATCGCCTCACACACGACTAGTGATAAATTTTTTCGACTTGTAGTTAAAATTCTCCTTTTATTTTTTTGTAACTTTTATATATTATTATTTGTTCGTTTGCTCGAAATTTCCAAGGAATAAGAGGGAATCAAAACTACCTTAGCGGCTAAAATGGCACCAACGAAGTTTCCAATGACAGAAAGGTGAGACGACGGGTTAGCCACCATGCTTAACCGCCGTTTCCCACCAGAGAGCCACTGCCCATAGATCTTAAGCTCGAGTATAAATGCCGGCGCCATGAACACACAAAACACGGCCGGGTGTAATTCACTGGCAATGGCAGGTGGAATTCCGAGTGCCATGAACATACACACAATCCACGGTGCAAAGAAGAAGTTAACACGAACCGGGTGGAAGTACTCTCGTTTAATCGCTTCGAAATAGAAGAGGCATTTCAAGATGTAGGTAGTGGAAACTAAGAAGAGAATGAACAAGGCTAGAAACCAAAGGATTAGGTTTATGTATGGAGTTACATGGAGGAATTTCATAGATGGACTTGTTGACATTGATTTCCATAGGATTGTTTGGCTGCTTAAGCCTAGGCATATTCCGAAACATCCTATAGGGAATCTTAGTAAAAATGGCCATTTTTCGTCTTTGGGTAACAAAATGTCTTCATAATCCTGCACATAATTTGTAAGGGTCATTGTAACAACATAAAACTCTCATATGAGACGGTTTCCAGTCGGTTACGATGAGGTGATCAACTATATCACTTTTGTGAATTCATAATGATTTTCTCTATTCTAACACTCCCACATAAATAATATAGGAAATGTGTAAATGGGTCGGGTTCAGATTGAGGCAGTGATGATCCTTTTAAAGTTGACACGGACACAAACATGAATACTGCACGACCTGAGCTGTTTGCCAGTTCTACCATATCAGACTATATCTTATGGTTGCGAAATACACTTAACATGGCATACAATTAAAAATATAGGATTAAGAGATGATAATATATATATACCTTGACTTGATCAAGCTCAGGACCAGTAAGAGCAGCAAAGTATCTTCCAGCAGGAACACTTGTATTAACAGAATCATCACCACCTTCAGATCCATTGAAATTACTTCTTTGATTATGAGTATTATTATTATACTCCAACTCATTAATTTCCTTTCTCATAGGAAGTAAAGAATGTTGCTTACTAAGAGTAGATTTAGTCCTAAACTTGCTAAAATCATCCTTCTTCCCTTCCCCAATAACCCCATTACTCCTCGAACCGAATCCGCCTCCAAGACTTCTCCCACTTCTACTAAGTCCAATTTTCTCATTCTCATTTCTTTTTAGCACAGAAAATCCTGTTTCAAGTGATACTTGTCTATTAAAGTTTCTATTTGGTACCCTTTTGGGTTGGTCTTGAAACCTAACTGGCCTGGTCGACTTAGCCCGCTTTTGATCACCTCTATTTGTTGTTGTCTGTCTAGACGTTCCTTGATTATCGTCCCCTGACAAAATCTCGGGAATGTCGACAAATTGAGGATTGGAGGACGTTGAGGAAGGTGGGATTTTGTCCATTACAATGTCTATAACCTCTTCTTGGTGTGCCAAGCTTAATGTTAATGTAGTATTGCATGAATGTCTACTTATATGATAACGTGAAACCATCCAAAGTTGTATTTTTTTAGTAAGAGATCACGAGAGAATAGACTAAGACAAGAAATAGTGTGTAGTAATTATTAAAGATGAAATATTAGCCACAACTTTAGGTTTACTTGGGCAAAAAGTAGATAAATTATGGTTTAAATAATCTCGTGAAGCTTATTAGATGATATGTGGAAGACTTATTATGGTGCCAACTTGAAATTTATAACAAGAAAGATTTCACGGGAAATTGGAATGCTTTATATTAGGAATTGTACGTGTATAGGAATTTGGATGAATTTTAATGGTTCAAATATTGGGTTGACTTGGATTTATATATGCAAGTTGCTTTTATTACTTTTGTACCATGCAATATAGTAATTGCTCTTGGCTTATATAGGTAGTACTCCCTCCAACTCGTTAGTTATCATTTGATTCGGCACAAAGATTCAGGAGATGTAATTGTAACTTTTACAACGAGTAAGTTTTTTACTTTTGGTGTAAAACAAGTTTTATTTATTGTTTTGGCGTTAAGGTAGAAATTAAACTTGTGGTTATCTGAGTATCTTTTGTGATCAATAATATTATCAAATTTTCACTTCTTTCGATTGATGTGATTCTTTATATTTTTATTATTTGTTGTGGGGTATTTTAATCAAACTTACAAAATCAACTGAATTGGAGGAAGTAGCTTATACTACCTCCCTTCAACTCCGCTCTACCATATTCACTTTTATACACTATTCATGTGTGAACATTTAATTGTATTTTTCTCTCAATTAATAAGTGAAAATATATTCATGTGTAATCTTGTTTGATTCGTCTTTACGAGTACATTATAAATATCAGGACTCCACAACTGAAAAATATTTTACAAATAAGGTTGTCTAATGTTCAAACAATTATTTACTCGTACTTCTTACTCCGTATTTGTCTTTATTAAATCACTAGTTTTATACCCGTGCAAAATTATATGAATTATATATTCTTCACATGATACAGAGTAATATTCATATTATAACAATATGAATATAGTTAGGCATAATATTTTCAAGTTATAATAGCATAATACGTTGTATAATAAAAACATTGTTACAAATTTAGCATGTACATATATAATTGCACGGAAATAATAATAACACTGTTACAAATTTAACTCGTACAGGAATAATGTATTTAACCGTAAACATCAACAACTTCTTATGGCTGAAAGATGGTCATTTGTTTCCAAAGTGGTCATTATTTATCCAAAAGTGACCACTATGGACAAAAACGTGATCACATTTTGCAAAAAATACATAGGAAAAAAGCGTCGTATATGATAACTACCGAACAGAAAAATAGACATTGAGCCCGAAGTCCTAAACAAACTTTGTGACTCTAAATTATAAAAATTAGACCAACATTTTTACTGACGTAACAACATCATATGACATAGACCCTAAAGTCCCAAATTCTACCCATATGTTATCTCATCCTACTATTGTTAAACCTTATAATTATTGACCTCAATCATTTTCACTCTACACAAATTCTCATTTGTGACGGACACTATCCGTCGCAAGCTTAAGACGGATACCATATTCTCTCACAAAATACCCATTAAGGGTGAGTGGAGAAGCACATGGGGGGTACCCACCTTGTCCCCTCTACCCATTTCCTTTCACAAAATACCCGTCGCAAGATCCGATCCGTCGCAAGCAAGACCTATTGTTCACTCTATGCCTCCCATCTCAATTCATGTCATCAACTGATTTTTAATTCATCACTCTCCCTGATGTACAACTTTTTATCAAAATCAACTTTTTGATAATACCTACTATATTCAAATCAGTAGGTCTTGCTTAAGACGAGTCAGATCTTACAACGGGTATTTTGTGAGAGGAAATGAGTAGAGGGGACAAGGTGGGCACCCCCATGTGCTCTCCACTCACCCTTGATGGGTATTTTGTGAGAGAATATGGTATAAATAAGAATTTGTGTATTCAAATTGATGCACTTAACTTCAATATTGAAGTTATTTAAACAGAATAAATAATCATAAGAACTTAATGTAAGTATGATCGAAAACTTATATTTGGGTTTTTATTTTATTTGCTGGAATTTATTCTAAAGTTGATATTTTTTTCGATTTCAAATTATCTCGTATTAAATAATTTTCCTTTTACAAAAATTTTCAAATATACTATATTGGTTATATTTTAAAATAAATATTAAGATATTTTTTATTTTTTATATTTTTTATGTTGTACTGTAGTATAATTGTAATTATTTAGAACTTTTATTTTGTAGTTCTTAAATCATGTTTTTTTGGAGAGATTTTCCAATTTTTTGATACTCACAATTATTTTTTAGCATATGTTGTATATAAGTGTATTGATTATTGTATGTGTTGTATTAATTGGTGTATATATGCATTGATTGCAAATGTGGTGAAAAAATACAAAATAAATTCCCTTGTAAACCCAATATATATGATCAACTTTTGAAAAGTCTTTTTTTTCCTCCTAAATTCAAGGAGCCAATAGGAGTAAGCTAAATATTTTAGCTTTTATATAAAGTAGATGCATAGACGTTTTATCATTCCTTGTAACTAGAGACGTAGAGTTTTGAACGCTCTAGATTCTCAAGACGGGAACTCAAGATTTTTGATTAAGCTCGAACACCCATTATCAATTATTCTAAGAGTTTATGAGTAAGCTCGAACACCCAAGACGTAGAGTTTTATCATTCCTCGTTTTATTTCAACTCAGCTCTATTCAGCATATTTCAATTTAGCATTAGCCAGTTCTATGACACGCCTAAACTCAATCTAAACTTAATTGGATTGAGTTCAAATTGAGCTGTATGACTCGTTTAAGGAAATGAGTTGGGTTCAAATTGAGGGATAGATAATTTATTTATATATGACACGAACATGAATCCGATATGACACGACCGATTTGCCTAGTTTATTTAAGAGCATCCATATCCCACATGTCCTAGAATGCAAAAAATGAGGCTTATATATACTTCCTCCATTCAACTCCACTCTACCAAATTTTTTTTTTTCACATTTGCCGAGACGGGTTTTACACGGTAAATATCGTTAGCTATGTGTTTGCAAAAATTATAAAAGTTAGATATTAATAATGTACTCGTAAAGACGAATCAAACAAGATCACACATGAATATATTTTTTACTTATATATTGAGAGAAAATTGCAATTATATGATCGCTTGTGAATAGTATACAAAAAAAAAAGTGGTAGAGTGAAGTTGAATGGAGGAAGTATAAAAGAACTATTTTACATTGTAAGATTGATTTACATTATATATTATACAAAAAAGACCACGTATTCAAGAAAACGCCATGTTTATAATTATGAGGCACATATTTGGGTATTGCCAAAATTGTTTGGAAGGGTGGATGACCATATACTATGTCTTAAACTCATAACAAACAGATTACTAGCTATTGCATAATATAAGGCAATTTGTAGGCAATATAATTTAAGGCATAATTATGAATATTACTAATTGTGTTTCTTCTATAAATTCTCGTGTGCAAGTACAAGGGTCATCATTATGAATATTACCAATAGAGTAATTCACCATTTATTTGTCGTCTAATGTTCAATTGATTTCATTGATATTACTAAATATAGGCTATTACAAAATAGGTAACTTTTTTTTTTTTTGAGGAAGGGGGGGATAGATCGAGCTACACTAAAGCCTTGTGTATCATGGATCATTAAAGGCCGGACCCCATGAGGAGGAGCATGACGCTCATGGGTACCGAGCGGAAATTCAAGTGCCAAATTCGACAACTTATCAGCACAAACATTTGCTTTCCTATACACATGACGGAGAACATACTCTTCACCCTCAGCTAGTAATCGCTTGCAATCTTTGATAAGAGACCCATAAGTACTGCTGTCTTCAGTATCACCATTAACAAGGTTCACCACTATCGTTGAATCTGACTCCACCAGGAGTTGTCTTACTTCGAAATTTCTTGCCAATTTAAGGCCAACCCATAATCCACGAAGCTCGGCTAGAGTCACTGTAGCATAACCAAGGTTTAAAACAAAGCCAAAAACCCAATCTTCATTGTTGTTCCGGCAGAAACCAACGGCGCCGCCTAAACCAGGGTTTCCCTTTGAGCATCCGTCAACGTTCAGTTTCAATGTATCGAGTAAAGGGGGTTCCCATCTAACCATTATTTACCCCATAGGTCGGTTCATGCCATGTTATTGGCCATACTCAAACCAAGCTCTAACCATTTCACCAGCTTGCGATAAAATAAAGGCTCGCGCATTATGAGATAACTTAACAATACAGTTATTAAGTTAAGGGGTTAATGTACCTTTACCATAGGAGGTTGTCGTATACGATGGATCAAAATTTTAGGAATTATAACTTTTGGGGCCGAATATCTTCTATACAATGGTAAGACTAGGGGTGTTTACCGGTCCAGAACCGGACCGGACCGGATAATAACCTATCTCAAGACCGGAGACCGGACCGGTTAAGAGGGGACATGTGACACCCTCAAATTTGCGGAAAGAAAAAAAATTATTTAAATACATAAATGAAATATGATAATACATAACGAAGGTGTCATAAAATAAAAAGGTCATTACAAAACGGAAATAATATTCTACAAAAGAAATATACAAGACGGGAGACATATCTCCCGTATAAATACGGAAATAAAAGAGTGTACAATAATATACAAACTATGAACCGAATATATGTCCAAGGTAAATACTTCGCTCGCTAGCTCGTCCATGTACCCCAAATATGCAACACCACCTGTTCGACCGCATTAACTATAAACACGGAAGCCACAGTCAGTGGGGAGTAACTCCGAGTTCTCCCAGCCACGAAATGTCGAGTTTAATGAAACATGAATAACATAAAAGCAATTTATATAGAAAATACAAAACCTTAACATATATGATATGCTTTTCATGTTATGAAACAATTAACTAACATATAACCTATCATATGAAAGCTATCATGTGAATCCGATAATAAAATATAACTCTAGGTAGGGAAGCTGGTATGCTGGCTCAGCGGTTACCATGTAACATGGCCCTGATACACTCAAACCCTAATCAACACGTAATCATGTGAATCAGTTAACAATCGTTAATCCAACCTCTATCAATCCTAGCCGGCTTGCATCTCACCTTCTAGAACTCATAGAATCATACAAACATGAAAGACCAATACGTCTACAAACAGGCATAAGTTCTTAGTACGGCGATAGTCTACTTCTGTAACTCGAGGCTATACCACAAGGTAGGAAAACATCCTAGTCCTAGACTGATCAGACCTAGCAACAACAGCTATTCCATTCCCCGTCCCATGACATAACCGTACATGAGAAACTCTACTAGGCGACCCCCTAATCAGAGATGGCTAGTACTTAAGCTGGCTCCATTCCCAAAGTGGAACTCTTAGGCAGCCATGCCCCGACTTGGAGATAAGCCCCCCAGGCCGTGACACAAAAGCTATCAAGCTGTGAACTCCATATGCTCGTTAAAGATAGTACGTGCCTATCAATGTCATGGTCCAAGCTCCTCATTTAGAATTAGTATGGTCAAGACGCCATATACTCATAATTCTCTATGGGTACTTAGTCAACACGACACCAACCATATAATAAAACAGTCACAGGAAAAACATCCTATCATGTGACTAATTGCATATAAGTAATAAACACATATCATATCGCCTCATATCTACTAAGGCTAATTCAATAATTAAATACAACTTTACTTGAAGACAAATCCCCGACCCGAGTCCCGCGACGGGTCATCAGTCAAATCGGGGCTGACTAGATCTTAGTTTGACCAAACCCGTTGGATCAAACCGGCTAGAAGCAGAGTCTTTATCACATAGACATAGACATAAAAGTCAACATATTCCTTACATGTTATTTATTAAAACTTCTAACATGTGAATTAATAAATCTTACGTAACCCCGCTTGACTTAAAGGATATCAAATTAAATCACGATCTCGTCTTATAATTTCTAACATGTGAGAAATAATAATTTAATGAAAAACCTTTTTAATTAAATATTTTACTTATTAATATTTCTCGCTTGCTAATTATTACAAAACGCGATAAAAATGACGATAACTCAAAACCCGTCACAAGTCCCAAGGTGGGACCCACGGGCTGAATTGGGCCGGACCCACATGGGCCTGATTTGGGCCTCACGGCCTGATTTGGCTAAAATGGCTGTTTTGGCCTTTTCTTTTAACGGTTTTACTAAAAACCGTTTCTAATTAATTCCCGCATGCTTTAACATAATTAAGAACCCGTCAAACAACAATTAAACAATCTAACATCGACACAACCCAAAGACCAAATCCCGGACCCACCTTGGACCAGCCCAGACCGGCCTGGACCGGGCCTGAACCGGCCTGGACCGGCTGGTTTTGGGTCCGGTTCACTGTCCACCTCCACGGTTCAACCACCACCCATTCCACATCAATTCTAACATGTTTTAATTAATCAAACCATTATTTTAACAACCCATTTTAACCATCCAACATACAAAAATCATCATCATGAAGAAATCATCCAAAATTCATAAAGAACACTAACATATGAAAAATTTCCTAACAACTTAAAAATCATCACTTAATAAAAATCATCAAAATTCATCAAGGACACTAACATGTTTATAAATTCATACAACACAATAAAATCATTACTTATCATGTTACTACCAAAATCATAAAAATATGAACCAAAAACAAAGATGAACCAAAATTAAAAGAAACAAAACTAAAGCTATGTTACTAACTAAAATCATAAATACCATAATATGAACCAAAACTAAAACCTATGTGACATTAATTCGTCGAGTAAAACGGAATTGTTACCTTAGCTAGCCAAAATAATTAGCACCAAAATAATAATAAGAAATATATAATAAGAAACCCTCCTACTAATCTTCACCCAAAATATACGAGTCTCCAAACTCGTCTTCAAAATCTTCCCCTATAAGAAATAACACGAAAACATTATTAGAACTAAAAATATGAATTTCCATAATTAAAGTTGTTGAAAATGATCTTGACGAATTGAAATAACCGGAACTTGAAGATGAGGAGCGAAGAGGAGAGTCTAGAAATATAAATAGATGGATTTATTAAGAAACGAGATTTTATCGAAGGGGTTTGCTCAAGAACGATGAAGAACGATTGATGAACGACGAAGAACAAGAAGAACGATTAAATAAAGTGATGTTTTGATCTTTATTTGAGTTGTTGTAAAAATGAAAAGTTGTTGGTGAGTGGAGAGTGGGTTGAGCCGTGTAATATAGGCCAAATAAAGATGTCGATTTTTGAAATTGTTGTTACGTAATTGACTCGCGTTAAATAATTATTTTACGGTAAACGATTAAAGATAATTAACGATAAAGTTAATTAAACTAAATATCAAAGATATTATGATATTGTAATGAAAAATAATGAAAATATCAAGGCTTAAGAGTGGGTAAGGGAGCCGTGTGATGTTGAGCTTGCCGGGTCCGATTTCGAGCGTTTTGCGTAGTTTTCGTTAACTGATCGATAAAGTGAAATAATATCTAGATATTATAATATTATAATCAAAAGTAATGAAATATCAAGCCCTATTAGAGTACTAAATGGACCGTGTGGCATGGTGAGGATTCGGTCTGTTTTTGCTCGATTTGCGTAATCTTCGTTGACGGATCGATAAAGTAAGTAAATATCTAGATATTTTGATTATTTTACTCAAAATAAATAAAACATCTACTGGTGAGTGGAAAGCGATGACCTCAACGTGTGACTCATGCCAAAGTCGAGTTTCGATTTTGTTTGCGCGCATAACGATGGCGTCGGGAATAGTTAAATGACGTTCGGTTAAAACCGAACGTTATTCTTTAAATTCCGAATAAATTCAAAATAATTATATTAAATTATGATAATCTTAATAAATCTAAATAAAAATAAATCAAAAATATTATTTTTTTTAAATAAAATTTCGGTCTTCAAACTTATGAGGCGAGTCGGGAAAAAGTCAACGGAAGTCAAAGTTGACTGAAAAGCCGAGAAAAGTCAAAGAGGACTTAAAAGTCAAGAAAAGTTTAGGACGACTTAAAAGTCAAGAAAAGTCAATGACGACTTTTAAAAAGTCAAGGAAAAGTCAAAGACGACTTTAAAAGTCAAGAAAAGTCAAAGATGACTAAAAACGGGATTTTTGAATCTCTCAGAAATTCCAAATACGAACTCGGAATTTCAAAATACGCTCGTAACCAATAAAGCTATTTTAAAACTTAAGTTTTGCTGAAAAGTATCCGTAAGATATTTTACTAGAAAATTTGGGTACTTTTCGGGTTGTTACAATCAACCCTCCTTTTAAAAAGTTTCGTCCTCGAAACTTAGAAGAAGGAAAGTAACATATATGTAGGTCTATTTCAAAACTGTTAAAAATATACTTGTAATAAAAAGATAGGGTCTTATCAATAGGGCGGAAGATTCTCGTCTGCAGTCAAGAATCTCATCGTCCAAGTCAAAGACTTTAAAAGATACATTTTCGCATCAATAAATGGGAAAACTAGTTATCGAACGTCTCCAATAACAAGTCTCAACACTCCTTGACGGTAAAATACTTGACATCATAAAACATTTCAAAAAGCTTTTAGTTCAAAAATTTTGTAGTAAAGGTAATTACTCTATTATCTATGCCTAAAATTTCTAACTAAAGCTTATAGTAATCTATCTAAGAGAAATGATAATCGATAGAAGGAACGGAATATTCGACAGAATAAATCGAATAGAAAGAAGAAGAAAGAAGGAATGAACCACAATACTATCTTCCATCTATGAAAATTCAAATATCGATCGTAACTTGACAACACTAACTGCACCAGAATCTAGTCCTCAAGAGAGTGCAATATATCCTCAACATTTTCAATCATCAGATTCTTACCAAAATATTTCATAAGTACGACACAGCGAGTAACATCTCCCCATTATTCAAATTCAATTACAATCTTCTAAGATCCATCAAACTCTTATTGGAAACCACCATCAAAATATTTAGAATTAGGAAACATGACCGCTAACAACCTCAAGGTAAAAGACTTACTATGAACTCCTTTAATCCAATTTATTCCAAAAAAAATTCATTACCCCAAATTATTAACAATGAACCTTCTCATCCTCAAAAGTTGAATCACGAAACCTCAAAGAGATTAGTCACACAAATCTCGATTCACTTAACTTTTGCCAAACATAGTGCAATGCAACCGTAAATCAATTTATTTATCTCTTCCAAACTCTCAATACCTCGGTTATCGCTTATGACGATATTCCCCAAGTTGTATCATCCAATCCTAATTCCACAAAGTATTTATTCCCGTTAGGGTCCAACATTTAAAGACCATAATTTCCCAAATAACACTTAAAGAATCACTAAATTCTTAACCACACTACTAACTATCATTATGATTATTTTGATCCTCAAAACGATATTGCAACATTAAGCTTTCAAAGTCTAAAACCCCTAGGATAATTTCTTCCTAAGTTTATCCTCAAATCCTTATAATCGTCTAAACATGAAACTAGTTTAATAGGGATGGTTAAGTACCATATTCGAAACTTCTTCCTCAAGGTACCAACTCTCGCCACCATAGGGTGAAATTAGATTTATACCATTTTCCTCAAATCACTAGTTCCTTCCAACAAACACTAATATTCCACAAAATTCAAAGTTCTTCCTACTAAGTATAATATACCATAAACAAATGGGTATGACATCCATAAAAATGTTACCAAAGGAAGGTAAGGATACCAATAGTAAGATGGAGGAACTATCTAGAGTAATTTCCAAGAGGCAAATAGGTTGGAAGAGAAATAAGCTCTTAGATAGAAGGAAGAGAGCATAATACAATAAGGACGAGAGAATTCATAGATGAAGAAAGAATTCTCTTCAATTAAGCTTGTAAATCTTCAAATCTTCTGTAGAGGATACTCCTTCTAGGTAACACATATTCCACCATAAGGCGTAATATTGTTCCTAGCAAATTGGGCTAGCCACCCAAATATAGCCCCCTTGGCAATTGTCTTCTTTATGAGGAGGGACCTGGTTGGCAGTAACAACGATCTCTTCTACACGAGGTCCAACCGTCTTCATAAGAACCAAAACAAATTAAGTTACTCCTAACAATTAGCATAAACAAATAGACTACAACATAAATCATAATCTACCCATCCTACCATTCTATCTCACAAGTTTATTATTTTATTAAGGTCAAGTTATTTATACAAGGGTACACAAACGTGCGTCGGGAGCAAAAATGCTCTGATACCAACTGTGACACCCTCAAATTTGCGGAAAGAAAAAAAATAATTTAAATAAATAAACAAAGGTGTCATAAATAAAAAGGTTCATAACAAATACGGAAATAATATTATACAATAAAAAATATCTGAAACGGGAGACATATCTCCCGTATAAATACAGAAATAAAAGAGTGTATAATAATATACAATCCTAAGAACCGAATATAGGTCCAAGGTAAATACTTCGCTCGCTAGCTCGTCAATGTACCCAATGTATGCATCACAAACCTGCCAACCACATTAAATATAAACACGGAAGCCACAGTCAGTGGGGAGTAACTCCGAGTTCTCCCAGCCACAAAATGTCGAGTTTAATTAAACATGAATAACATAAAAGCAATGTATATGGAAAATACAAAACTTAACATATACGATATGATTTTCATGTTATGAAACAAATAACTAACACATAACCTAGCATATGAAAGCTATCATGTGAATCTGATAATAATCTATAATACGAGGTAGGGAAGCTGGTATGCTAGCGCAGAGGTTACCGTTAACATGGCCATGATACACTCAAACCCTCATCAACACGTAATCATGTGAATCAGTTAACAATCGGTAATCCAAACTCTATCAACCTTAGCCGGCTTGCATCTCACCTTCTAAGATCCATAGAATCATCAAACATGAAAGACCAATACTTCTAGAAACAGGCATAAGTTCTTAGTACGGCGATAGTCTACTTCTGTAACTCGAGGTTATACCACAAGGTAGGAAAACATCCTAGTCCTAGACTGATCAGACCTAGCGACAACAGCTATTCCATTCCCCGTCCCATGACATAACCGTACATGAGAAACTCTACTAGGCGACCCCCTAAGCAGAGATGGCTAGTACTTAAGCTGGCTCCCTTCCCAAAGCGGAACTCTTAGGATGCCATGCCCCGACTTGGAGATAAGCCCCCCAGGCCGTGAAACAAAAGCTATCAAGCAGTGAACTATATACTCGTTAAAGATAGTACGGGCCTATCAATGTCATGGTCCAAGATACTCATTTAGAATTAGAATGGTCAAGACGCCATATACTCATAATTCTCTATGGGTACTTAGTCAACACGACATATATCATACAATCAAACAGTCACGGGGAAAACATCCTATCATGTGACTAATTGCATATAATTCATATTCAAATATCATATCGCCTCATATCTACTAAGGCTAATTCAATAATTAAATAAAACCTTACTTGAAGACAAATCCCCGACCCGAGTCCCGCGACGGGTCATCAGTCAAAACGGGGCTGACTAGATCTTAGTTTGACCAAACCCGTTTGGTCAAACCGGCTAGAAACAGAGTCTTTAACACATAGACTTGATCATAAAAATCATCATATTCATTACATGTTATTTTATTAAAACTTCTAACATGTGAATTATTTAATCTTACTAAAACCCGCTTGACTTAAAGGATATCAATTTAAACTACGATCTCGTATTATAATGTCTAACATGTGAGAAATAATAATTTTATGAAAAACCTTTTTAATTAAATATTTTACTTATTAATATTTCTCACTTGCTAAATATTACAAAACACGATAAAACGGCAATAACTCAAAAACCGTCACAAGACCAAGGGAGGGACCCACGGGCTGACTTGGGCCGACCAAGACACGGGCCTGAACTGGCCCACGGGCTGTTTTGGGCTGACTTGGGCTGTTTTGGGTTTTTTTATCGACTTTACTAAAAACCGTTTCCTAATATTTCCCGCATGCTTTAACATATTTAAAACCCGTCAAAACAACAACATAACAATCAAGTATCGACACAACTCCCAAGGACCAAACCCCGGACCAACCCAAACCGGGCTGGACCGGTCCGGACCAGGCTGAACCGGGCCTGAACCGGCCGGTTCTCAGCCACCACACCCGGCTACTTGACACGGCCAAGACTACTACCACTCCAAATTAATTCTAACATGTTTTTAATTAACAACACCCATTTTTAACAACCAATTCAACCATCATTCATACAAAAATCATGTTTATAAATAAATCATACCAATATGTCAAGAACACTAACATATTAAAAATTTCATACAACATATAAATCATACTACTTATCATGTTACTACTAAAAACAATAAATCATAATAACATGAACCAAAAACAAAAGATAAACCAAAAACAAAAGAAACAAAAGCTATGTAACATTAATTCGTCGAGTAACTCGGAATCGTTACCTTAGCTAGCAAAATCAAGTAGCACCAAAATAATAAGAACTAAGAAAATAAGAAACCCGTCT